>JAMBLF010001024.1:0-148917 GCA_030578115.1 Leucoptera coffeella
AAACCCCTAGGAAAAGTACTGACATGGAATAAAATCGTGTGTGAGTGCAAAAGCCGTAATCGGGGCAGCCGATCTACCCTTGCGCCCATGTTTACTCAATCCACTGAGAGTCTGTGTGCGAAGCAACTTGTTCAACAGAGACATTGAATCGATCTATTTAGGAGATCGAATCGCTTTCCACCACTACAAACAGGATGAATGGGCAAATAGTAGTTACATTCGGCGTGTGTTGACATATTGTGGAGTACAAATAGATACCGTTAATATAAAACCACAATTGGTCAGAATTACTTCTCGCCCATTAGGTAAGTCGAAAGTTGGTAATGTTGAACGTATTAATATTCTACGCATTTCAGTTAATATGTATGTACATATTATAATACTATATTGTTGTTATAACAAGTACATAATTATTGTTTTTAGAGTTTATGGTTAGTCAGAGTCGATAAACGTAGGATCCGTGATCTATGCCTATTCTCTCTCATATTCACCCTCATAAATGGGCGTAATGTGTATATTATGTATCTATGTTTTTTCGTTGTATTTCGTTGTACCATAACTTTATTACTGCAGTTTATGTAATAATATCATAGTTAACAGTTTGCTTTAATGTAAATAATGATACCCTATATTTGAAAGAACTCTTTGTGATTGTGTAAATAGAACCAGATTTAAATTAGATTTCTTTTATGCAAATATCCCAGACTTGGGATGAAGAAAATTTATCAGACTTCTAATGATAATAGCTAGGATTTTTTGCTTGTCTGGGAAAGTCTTTGGAATCCTAGTTGGAAACTTTTTAATACTGAATTCCGAACCTTTGTACCTAGTTAAAAAGGTATTTACCATAATGGTAATAATTTTCTCCGCCATTTATTTACTGTTTATACTGATAGTATGTAGTACAGTTATTAGTATATACTTTAGTTTATCGAAACTGAGCTGTAGAAACACCAAAAAACCGACCGGCTTAGGAAACATTAGTTTTTTTTCGAGAATTACCTATTTTTTTATGAAATGGACGTTCATAATTCATGGTTTTTATTTCTTAAGGTAATGTTTCTCACTGAATTATAAATAAATAGTATCCCCAATTAATTTAATACTACGAGAACAGATGTAATAATACTATAGCTAAAAGTAAATAAAAGTATTTACAATTCAACGCAGCAATACAGAACGTATATCTATCCCGATCAAAATAAGCAATTTCGACGATCGAAACAGTCCCCTAACTCGATCAAACTTTATCACTAACCTTGCTTTATGGAACATAATAAAACGAAAGCATCCGCTCATGAAATTAAACAGCTTGCACTATTAAGTTGTTAATCGTCTGGACTACTGCCAAGCTGAATAGGGCCCCCAATTCAGTGACGACGCCGTAATTTAGATAAGACTCACTAATTGAAAAGGCACTAAGGAATAGTGAGCTAGATCTAGGATATACATGGATACCGTGAAGGTTAAGTGGATCGTTGGTAAGCATAGAGGTCTATGTTACATTTACATATTATTCGTTACAGAGATGTGTTACAAGTATTTTTGTCACCAACCAAGAAAGAAGTACAAACGATAGCAAATTCACAAAAATTATAAGTAACGTAGAGGTTGATAATATGTGTGATAGTCAACAAATAAAAGTTTAACTTGTTGTTGGAAAGGGTAGCTTCAATAGAAAGTTGTATACATCAAATGATACTAGATTAATCGAATAACCTAACATAAGACATACCAATTATGTTAAGATGTATATATTCTCGATGCTGTTAATTTAGGGCAAATAAATACTCGTATACGTCATTGCTCCAGTGTACACATAAGGTTCGTTTGATGCTTTGAAGTGTGTTATGACTTCGTATGGAATGTTCTAACGTAAATTGCCATACGATGTATCTGAAACGGTAATATTAATACTGATTGCGGGTTATTTATAAAATTAAATAATATACAAATTGACAAAAAAAGATATTAACAATATAAATGTCTTAGACTCGTATTTTTTTGTTGTTCTGTATCAAACTTACGTGTTTAAATGCTACGTATAACTAAAAGAAGCCAACAAATGCATACATACACATCAAGCCCGTTTCCTTGTAAAGGGGTAGGCAGAAATCACGGATCTCCATCTGTCCCGAACCTTACAAATCAATTTCGCTTTAGTGATACTCATACACACTAGGTTGTCTAGGTACCTCAAACGTCACTCTTTATCAATATATCATCTATCTGACTGTCATATTCAATAAATACAATGTAACATAAATATGAACAGTTTTGTAATCTCTAACACTGGAATCTGCTAACCGGCTGTAAGGAAAATTTATGTGCTTTTTTGAATATACTATAACAGCCTTACAGTTAAGGCTAACTCATTTTCCCTACACAACCAAAAAGCAGCCACTCTCATCTACTTTCCCCCGCGATATAGGAAGTCAAGCTACAAGCGTTCAGACACAGCCTTAAGGAATGAAGTGCAAAAGCGTTTCAGCCAACACTTGATGTTGTATTAGCCACGCCTCCAACATTAGCCGCGCAAACTGAAGCCATTTGCGGCAAAATAAAAGTTCACGTTCTGTCTAATTGCGACCTAGACGTGTAGGGAATAATGTATTTTATTCAGACGTAGAAAGAATGCTAACTAGCTGCCGATCGTCTCGGCGTCTAAGGGGCTAGAGGTCAATGGAATCGAATATGCAATGGGGTAGCAACTTGTCACCAATTTTCCTTAGAAATTGGAATACAAACCTATTAGATTACCAAATGTGACCATAGAGATTTCTGTATTTCCGTTGTTCTGTCCATTCTAAAAGGGTTAAAAGGACGTAACCTATATTGTATAAAAAATTAAATAATGAATATGTGTACTCTTAAGTTTTTCAATTCAAAATCAGGACATGATTTATATATGTATTATATACCATCAACGTTTATGATTTTTAATTATATCAACATATCTTACTAGTCTGGGACGTTTAATAACGCTAACTAGCTGCCGTTTTTCCCCGCTGATCGTAGAAAGAGACTAAGGGGCAACCTGACAACAATGTTTCATTATGGCATCGCAACAAATAACGTTATATTGAAAAAAGGTGACGTTAGGAGTACCTATAACCGCCGAGTGTGTATGAGTGTTAATGATGCGAAAATGGTCTGTCAGGATCGGGACAAATGGGGATCCGTGATCTCTGCCTACTCCTCTACAGGGAATCAGGCGTGATGTGTATGTATCTATGTAAGTACATTGCAACTCCAATTCATGCTTTTAAGTGACCTAGGAGATACTCGTATTTTATCTCCAAGGTTCAATACAGATCGAAAGGCATTAAAGGACATGTGTATATTTATATGTATATGTGTTTTATAGTGGAGCCAGCATTCTGCGGCTGCTTGTTTATTCGTTCGTAAAAATTGGCATGCGTGAGCTATTTGGCACATAGGCATGGGTGACTGTGGCATGACGTCACAGCGTTCATTCCCGGCCAGTAATGTGCATTTACTCGTAAATTTTACCAGCTTTCACAATTTTCATTATTTATAGGCAAGTTCCATGTTTATGTACCAGGATTGGTGGGGCGGAAATAAAAGCAAACGAGCGGTTGGTAAATGAACCGATGAACTGTAGTCAGATGACAAATTCTTGATGATATCTGATATTACTCCAACATCATCAATTTGTTTTGCGTCAAGTATGTATATTAAAAGCTAAGACATAGTTTTTACTAATTAACCAGTACTCAGAAAGCATTTATGTTTTTAAATACAAAGTTTTAAAGCAAAACCTTAAAGTAACATTTACAAAGATGAATAATTGGTGATTTTTTTAACTTTATGTATTTGAAATTCACAAATTTTATTCATCTTTTTAAATTTAAAATTTCGTTTTAATTATGATATTATATCGTAATATTATATTGCTCGTCACATAAGTAAGCTTGGATCACTTTTCCATTTACCAAACTCAATTTCACGTATATCAATAACACTCATTTCATTCCTATCTTAATAACAATGGGCATTTAAATCAATGAAATTAATTTTAATTCCACTTGGCAACAATTTCAGCAATTAAGTCCGCAATTCGCTCAACTACGAATTATTGCTACGAATTCACGCATACCGCCTCGTAGCATATAAAGCTCGTAGTCGGTCACCTAGTCAATACAAGTACTTATTAACATATGCATTCACGTCTTTTAATCCTTTTCGAGGTGGACACAACCTCGGAGATGTAATACCTAGGTCACTTTTTAGCATGATTATTGAGATTGCAATGTCATAAAAAAAATTATAGGTTTCTAGCCCATGGTCCAATAAATGTTATATACCCTTTGACCCTTAGTCACCTCCTACGTCATGCCAGGAAGAACGGCAGCTAGTTAGCCTTCTTTTTACGTCCCAGACTAGCACAGGACACTCATTAAATTCCTCGAAAACCCGTGTCATGTTTCTCTTCCGCACTCTTACGTTGAACAGGCACTGAGATTCATTGAATCGGACATTTGTTTACGAAAACCGGTAATCTGGGCAACTGTAAGTGGGACTTAAGAGATCACGGCGTGAATGTATTTGGTTAAGGCTATTTGACAAATGAGGGAATTATTTTGATTTTTTTTTTATTTTATTTATTCCTCCACAAACATCGATCATTACAACCTAATGCAATCGAGTAAGACGCTTATTAAATTATTACATTATATATATATATATATATATATATATATATATATATATATATATATATATTAATATTATATTATTTAGTGAGTACTGCGGCTGATGAAGTATTGCAGGTTTATTATGACGCTTCAATGCTTAATGTTTGGCCAAAATATTACTATATAAAAAGATTCACGTGCTGCCGGAGGTCCAGTGATGCAGCCTAGCTGGTCATATACTGAGGCAGCGCCTTTTCACAAAATTTTCATTTTTGTTGTTTAATGTTTGTGTCAATTAATGCAGTGAATAAGGTGTTTTCTTTCTTTCTATAAATATTGATGAAGACTATTAAGATGCAATGTAAGAGCTATTGCGTTATTATGTCTTACAAAAAACCCCAGAACATTAAAAACCAATGCCATCTATTGTTAAAAAACATTAACTAACTCTAAACAGACAGTAACTTAAGCCAAAGTTCCCAAGAATACCGAGAACCTTAGCATTATAAATATAGCCCTACAATGTAGAATCAAGCGCTCGCATGCCTAAGCCAACAATTCATGTTATATAGGACACGCCTTCTACATTAGCCGCGAAGAGGCCATTTGCTGTAAAAAGTCAACAATTTGCTTAATTGCGATACGAAACGTGGTAACATGTGTTGTGTACCAAGGACTCTCATAATATTTAATATTAAATAGGAAACATACTTTGTATATAAATATGAAATATACTTAACATAAACATATGTTATGCTTCCTGTACGTTAGGTCTTTTATGGTATAAGAAATTTATAACGGAGTAGAAGAAATCATTATGATACTTTTCGGAATTGTGAGTTACCACCATCATCAGTACGAAGTTCTTTTAACTACTCAAGGCATGCATTTCTCCAACTGAAACTTTTTATACTCACCTTTACATGATATATAAGACAAGACAAACAAAAAAGTTCATGATCATTAACCTGCGAGGTTAGTCAGAAGTTCAGGTGTCAATCTCCGCAATTACGAAGGTATTCATTAATTAGTAATTAAACAAATGTGTATTATTATTAATGTACACCTAGGTAGGTTCCACCCCTCTACGTTTCACCAAGTCACAGATACACTACCACGTTAAGCAGACACTATTGTCACCGCTCTTATTAGATTCACATCCATGAACCTTTCATGCATTCTCTTCTACTGCTCGTACTAAGCTCACCCGCAAAGAACATCTCCAATTCGCCCTGGTATAAGTACCAGTTATTGCGTTTATGTAACTCTATCGCGAAAGAGCACTATTTGGTCCATGTTTGTTAACCCGTTCGTAAAAGTTGGCATGCGTGAGCCATGAATAAGCGAGGATGTCTGTCCAAATGACATCGCCAACGTTCATTCATTCTCAATAATAGGCAGTGGCTCGTAAATTGTGCTGTTTCATGAGACAGATATAGTTATTTATAAGGACCATTTAATATAGTCTTTGATTTACTGGCGGTTTTGAGGTTAGTGTAGTCGTGTTTTTTGTGTGGTTGTTAATGGAGTTGAAAGTTCGATTGCCATTCTAATGGACATGAATGTTACACTCTTGTATTAATGTTAATCAGTCCTAGATAATATTATATATTATCCTAGTGATCATAGTCTAACGTGTCCAAAATCTAATACTAACCTTTCCTTCTAAGAAAAAGATACCTAAACTAAGAAAATTAACAAATGTGTTTATTCATTGCAATCATTTATTAATAATCAGTTAAACAATAAGGTTAAGAAGACAACAGACTTGATTGTTAACCGTTAAAAATACCTACTAACTTTATAAGAACAATGATGTTTATTATTCATTACACTAAAAATTACATCATCCGCCCGCCTGCAGAGTTAAAAAAACTTAAATTTGTTTTGGCAGAGAGCACTTGGTAAAGTTTTAAGTTTGTAACTTAGCTTCAGGAATTTAGCTCAGACTGAAATGCTCTGTTTTCTTAAACTAACTTAACCTACATTCACGTCCCTCAAACATTTTCGAGATGGATAGAACCTTGTTGATACAATATCTCCTCTGACACTAAACAAATTTATGGCAGCCGTAATAGCATTGCAATATAATTATCGGGACAAAATGCTAGCACATCGTCGGAAAGAGTCCATCTACCCCTAGTCCCTTAATCACCAAAAAAAACAAAAAAACGCATTCACGACCTTTAACCCTTGCGGGGTAGTCAGAGGTTCAGGTGACCATCTCCGCAATTGCGAAGGTAGTAATTCTATGGACACCTCGAACCCACGTGTTAACCAGATAGTCAGTACTCAATGTGACAGGTGGTCAGCCATGTCGCCATTTACAAGCACTAACTATTACCTGTTCGACGAACAGGTAGGTTTCCTCACGATGTTTTCCCTCACCGTATAATTCGATGCATTTCGTAAATGTGTGTTTATTACGAAAATGTACATAGAAATTCATTAAAATTCATTTCCATTGGTACATGCTCAAGCGGGATTTGAACCCTGTACCCACTGATACAGAGCCAAGCCCCAAACAACTGAGCTACGTCGAATTAATCACTTCTACAACCTTCTACAACCTTCACCTTCTACAACATACCATGATAAAAGACCAGAAGTCGGCTAACTATTTATGTTCTATTAGCACTGGAAACTAGCTTTCGTTATATTTAAAGGGGCTTTAACCCGATAGATTGTAAAGTCAAGTTTAAGTAAACAAAACTGATATTGTCCTCATGAATATTTATGAAACAAAATTGACTCTAATAGTTTCAAACTTTAGCTAGTAGGCTAATCAGTCCCAATATAACATGATATACGAGTACAACTTTTAGTTTATGAAAGAAAAACATTTAGATGGATGAGTTACTATTAATAACTCAAAAACAACAAACAATCGATGTTCTTATAAAGGGCATAGTACTGAAAAAGGGTGACCTTAGGTGTTCTTACAAAAGTGGGATGAGTGTACATACATTACATTTATGAACTTTTATTCCTTACGGGGTGTTTGAAAGTTAGAAGCTTGGGCCATATAATATCTCCTAGGTCAATTTTCAGTATAAATATTGGGGTTTTGATGTCATATAGAACATTGATGATAGTTGCAGTTGCTTAGTTACATACATGCACATCACGCCTGATTCCTTGTAGAGGTTAAGGCACAGATCTCGCATCCCCATTTGTCCCGATCCTGACTTTCGCTTCATTGACACTCATACATCTTCTCATACTCACTAGGCGGTTATAGGTACCCCTAACGTCACCCTTTTTCAATATAGCGTCTGTCTTACTGTCATATATTTTATTGGGCCGGGCCCTACGTAACCGAACTTCCACTTCATTCACATATATTACTTTTGTAAATTGTACTATCGTTCATCCGCATAACATGTCCAAGCCATCGAAGCATTCCCTTTTCAATCTTAGTCACTACATCTTCTTTCCAACTGCAACCTTACCTTATCACACTATTTTTAACACTATTCTAATTCATATCACTCCTAACATGGTTCTCAGTGACCGTATTTCGACGTTATTAATTCTACTTTCATGCTTCTATTTTATTGCTAAATCACGCAATGTTATCACCCAATAAATTATATATATATATATATTATATTATATACCCTTAAGTCTTAGTTGCCTCATGCGACATGCCGCGAGTAACGACAGATACATAGCATTTTATTTGCATCCCAGATTAGCACGAAGTAGATATGTACATGAATGAATGCTTGTGAAAGGAAAAACCCTTATGAGTATCAGAAGAAAATAGGTTCCTGATCTCTACGTGATCTGTGCCTTATCATCTTAAGGGAAATGACGTAACGGCGAATGTTTGCACAAGAATTTAATAGAATATCAATTGGTAGCAAATATAATTATCTCGTTGTTTGCTAAATTAATTGGACCTCAAACGCTACTTATACAAAGATTTAGGGAGAGACATACATAAACATCCCTTAATCTCTTTCCACGTGGTCCACAGACACTTACAGAACCACGGTAATATAATTTCTATATACTAAAACAAAACTAAGGCTTTTTTTGCTCTCCTTTTTTAGCTTAAGGCGGGTGTACATAGTGTGAAGAACAGAAGAGTTTGTATGAGAAGGGTAATGGGTGGCAATCGATAGTCTCTGCCTATACGTAGTATACGTAGAGTTCTAACTGTACGAGTATGGAAGTAAAACTATCAGAACCGTAATGGCATTGATACATATAAATACTTATTCCTATTTATTATCACATACTATCCCGTCTATAGCAATAACAGTTGGTCAGTAAATTCCCTATATTTAATATCACAGCCCATTACTTACATAAGTTAATGCTGTCAAATTTATCCTCGTTTAAAAAAGTTTTTTTGTTCAAGATTCTGACAAAAAGAATAAGGATTGCAGGACACGAGTCAACTGCATTAACGTTATTATTCGTACAAGTAGAAGCAGTGGTAAGTGTGGTGCAACTTGCCTATTGAGTTGTTGGCAAGCGGCCAGATGTGGAGTCCGCTGGAAGTTGGTCCACAAATCTCCAAGAGTTCTTGGCGCTCACGAATGAGTGGCCCGAACATGACACGAAAATGCCCGAGCGTAGGTATAAGGCTTCAGGTTTAAATTAATTATAGGGCAGTTCTAATATGGGAGGTGGTACAAGTTATAAAAAAATATTCATCGATTGCGTTTCGAACAGAAGTATACTTATGGGAGGTAGATATAGATAATGATCTATTCTATTGATTGAATACTTAACAGTAATATAAAAGTACACATAAATGATTTTATAGAAAAACTTTTTTTTAGAAGTAGAAGAAGTTGCTTATGATAAATTTGCATACAAAAGCCTATTGCATTAAATTTACCACATTTATGGCAGAGTTATGCTTGTATTATGCACATACATGCTTAAAAAGCGTAGTGAAAAATTGATTGCGAGTGCTTCGCGAACGATCTTGGGGTAAAAACAATAGGAATGCGCAAGGAAAATGTCTCCCCAGGCGATCACGGATTTCCATATTCAATATTTCACCTGCGGCGGTGTTTTTATACTAAGGAAAAGGATTACTTACACACCCGATAAGCCTACTTCTGAATTTGTCAAAATCCTCAACATACGTTCATGTATGTATCTTGCATCGCTTTTATAAACGTAGGTATATTATTTACCTTAGTACAGCCTTTTCCCTATTTACAGTAAATGAAGAAACTTTTATGAAGTTGACTGGGTGAACCAAATTGTCTAAGAACGTTTGTAGAACTATAATACTTTGTATTCTTAATACGAACATTCACGACTAGCCCTTGAGCAGTCAAGTTCAAGTGCCCGCCTTCAAAACTTTGGAATTAAGTACATGTAATTCCATGTTCACCTCGAACCGTAAGTCAGCACCTAACGTGACAAGTGATAAGCCGTGTCGCTATATTCCGCCAGCTTCCGAGAAATATATTAAACTTCATCATATTTATTTTTATTAGGAAAATCCAAATTATTACCTACATTATTATATTAGCTATTGAGATCTATTTCTAAGTGTAAATTGTACCTAAAATAGGTACCAAAAGCAGTAAAGAGACACTGTAAATTTTCTTATAATATCCGAATAAATGTTTTCTATTATATTCTGAACTTTACATTTGAAATTAAACAAACAACAATATTTATAATGACAAAAATTAAAACTATTACTAAACCCAAAAATTTAAAGTATTATTAAAACTAAAAAAATTATAACTAAACTTATAAACCTAAATAATCAAAAAAAAATTTCATTGTCCCAGGACACATAGTGCCAAGCACACTGGCCGCATTTCCTCGCTGGATAGCGAGACTTAGTCCCTGACCGAGAAAAGCACCAGCACGCTCGTCATCAGAGGTGTCGACCAAACGCTTGGACAACTCCCTGAAGAGCTTACAAGCGCTTTGGCCCCACGGGCCCAGTGTTTCGACACCAAACGGCACAAAAGTATAACAATTTATTATGTTAGTATACTTTCGCCGCTTGGAGTCCTCCGCCCTACATGCAGCAGCACCAGCCTTCCTTGAGGTCGATTGAAGGTGTGAAACTGCAACAGTGTCGACACACGTTGCATCCCACACCAGCGATCTCCCCAAACACCAAGGCACGTGGGTCATTCCATCAGGACGCTTGCCATCATCACGCATAATACCAATTTGCTCAAGTTGAGAAGGAACGTTAATGCTGGCAAACGCCCTGCGCAACACATCGTTAATACTGGCATGACGAGATAACCGACCAGCACTCCGCATGCAAGATAAACCATGGTGAGCTAAATTGTTCGAATAAATTATATTCATCACTAAGCTACTTCCTTAAGTAACCTTTCAATCATAGTTCTTAGGATGATCAAAACCTTACGGTATAAGTCCTTTAAGTAAACATTTTATAAATAAATATCCAAATAATATGTAGCTAGACAATGTCATATGAGTAAAATATCAATTTGCTCGTAGACTGATTGTCTGGACAAGCAAGAACCCAATTTTATATTCTTCCTGACCTATTGAAATGTAATCTTACAATGTATTTTACATTCGAAAGCGCACAATGCAGACAAATATTTTATACTTATTAGAACAATGTTCTCTCTAGTTTTATTAAATCATATACCTGCTGGCTACATGTATATGATTGGCGTTCCATAATAGCAGAACCGTGAAACATAAAATAAAATTTTTACGGCGGCTTTGAGTTCATTTTTGTGAACAAATAAATTCAATATACAATCACAGATAATAAAATACTGATACAATGTTTTTTTTCGGTATTCTTAATGAGTATATGTAAAAATATTTCGGTGAAAGAATAAGTGATTAATAAGAAAATCTGTTACTTTGTATAACGCTTGTTACGTAGGACTAAACTGTTGGTTAAGAAACGGGGCAATATTAAATGTTGTACAAGATTACAAAGCACGATGACTAAATTATCTAATTTTATACAATGACATTAGAAATTAGTGCTTAGCTTTAGACATATTAATGACTTAATAGTCTATTAATTTCTTTTATTTTTTTGGCCGGTGAAGTCAATCTAATATCTCTGAGTACCGAAGTTTATTTTAGAAATATAACTCCTGACACTTTGAGTTGAGCAAATTTATACATGTAGCACATTTATACAGTCCCATCCCATCGACATGGCTAGAATTATTTTTACCATTTATTAATTATAACTCTCGCGATTTGATAGCAATATTAACAGTTTCATACTCTTTTATGCGCTTTTTAAGGATATTCTAAATCATTTAAATAATAGTATCGCATACGTTTGTTCTGTAAATTATATTTATACCTACAACTAAATAGATCAAATATACTTACTATAACTCCTATCAAGTCAAATTATTTATTTTCATCGCACTATTTTAATGCTAAAATATAATCGATATGGGGAGTACGTAGGAGGCATTCATCGTCTATCTTTCAAACCTACAAGTTTTGACGTTTCAATTTCTTCATTGACAGTTAGTGAATGTCAGTTTCGTGTACTGTCATTCAACACATACAAAAGTCGTGTTGTATTGTTTACTGTTTTAGGTTATATTTTGAGAAATTATTATTGGATAAAGTTGTGAAATAGTTAATATCAGTACAATTTTGTCATCCATTTAATTTTGTAACAAGGCAGAGTGGTGTTCGCAATAGTTTTAGTACATTTTTTATTATTGTGTTCAAAATGCCGCGCCCTAATCCTATGAAACTTGTTGAACTTCAAAACAAACCCTCAAATATTAGGAATATCTGCATCGTAGCACATGTAGATCATGGTAAAACTACATTAGCAGATTCCCTAATATCTAGCAATGACTACATATCGAAAAGACTAGCTGGGCAACTTCGATATATGGATACAAGACCTGATGAGCAAGAACGTCATATTACTATGAAAAGCAGCAGTATCGCCTTGGTTCACTCCATAGAATCTGATGACTATCTGATAAATTTAATCGATTCCCCCGGCCACGTAGATTTTTCAAGTGAGGTTTCTACTGCAGTGCGACTTTGTGATGGTGCTATTGTTGTGGTGAGTTGAATTCTTTTTTATTGTTCTATATGATGATGATTAACAATTAGAAGGTTAAGATTTCCTGCAAATAGAACTTAGAATCTCATTATTAACTCCATATGGTTGAATGTTACTAAATATAATTACCAGTGTTATGCAAATTTTTGTATTAAGAAACTGAATTGCGCATTATTGTGTAATTCAAGTTTCAAGTTTATAACTTAACTAAATTGAAGTTTCTATGAACTGTGCGTTAATATTAATGAAACATATTCTTGACAATTTAGGTACCTTATGTCTTATAAAAATGCAAAATAAATCAAGTTAGGTGGCTCAATCGGTTTCCTTAGTTTTTGTTGCTATATTTTATGAAATCACAGTGTCTAACAGCCAGCGCTGGAATATGTTAAATTGTTTTGAGACTTAAATATATTTTAATATATCTAAAAGTAGTGTTGAGATACACAAAAAAGATCTATATTTACATACTGATTATTCAGGCATATTTCAGGCACTATAGATTGGTTACATACTTACTTACAGATGTCTGAGCTACAATTATTTATAAATATAATTCCAACTTTCTTGCAGGTTGATGTTGTAGAAGGTGTTTGTCCACAAACTCGCCTAGCACTTAAGCAAGCATACACAGAAAACATAAAACCAGTCTTAGTATTGAACAAAATTGACCGATTGATTGCCGAGATGCGTTTAACAGCACTAGACGCCTATGTCCATTTGACGCAAGTCTTGGAACAAGTGAACGCTGTGATGGGTGAACTATTTGCTTCAGATTTGATGATGAATGAGGAAACTGCTGTTGATAATCAGGTAAGTTATAGTTAATTATGAACAACAGATGTCACCAGTAACCTACCCAAGAGCAGTAATAACTTTTACAAGTTAATGCTTGGTAGTTTATATTTTAAAACTAAATTACTGAAAGGTAATAAGCATAATACTCTAGAGCTTATCTTGAGTCAGTAAAGTAAGTGGCAAACTGGCATTCTATGTGTTCTGGTGACCCTATTGTACTAAGTATGTATTACATCAATAGAAAGTAACAACATAGCAGTTCCCATATCACATCACTCACTCTGTTAAATAAGATATTTATTTTGTGTAAATGACATCCACCACGCAGGAGTGTGATAATGCACCTTCCAATAAAACCAAGGTTTCAATTTTTATTACATGGATCATTTCTATTACACCAGGCTGGTTGTAAAATATGTGAATGTATCAAATATATCTATTGACCACCTGTAGCATAAGTTTTAATTAAACTTCATGGAAGGCGATATTATGTTATCAATGGTACGGGATTGGTCCCCCACACCGGAAATGTTCGCCTATTATATTAATATTTCTTTTCAGAAACAAACTAAAGAAACGGTATCAGATGATAACACATATGACTGGACCTCTGCTCTTGAGGATTCGGATGATTCCAATCTCTATTTTGTGCCGGAGCAGGGCAATGTGGTGTTTGCGAGTGCCATTCATGGGTGGGGGTTCACAGTGCAGACTTTTGCTCATATGTTTTCTCAAAAGTTAGGTAAGTATTCAATTATACAATAGAAAAACATTTATTCACAATAACAACAATACAACACATTAAAAAATTGGTACCTACACATACGAATAACGGTAATTGTTAGGCGCGCTGTATTGCTGTTGTGAAAGGGCCCAGACTATGCATATTATGTCGGCAACCGGAAAGTTCACGACACAGATCCTCCGTCTGAGCCGATTATATTTCTTGATTGCAATACTTAAATAAACTTTTAACTTCTTAATAAGGTGACATTGGTACATAATAAACCACACTTCGTTTGAACAGGAATGCTTTTTAACAAATTGGGAATCAATTCTAAATAGCAAATAACTAGTAGTTTATTTGGGTGCTATCGGAGGACCAGTGACAGTGACAGTACTGCGGCAGCACCTTTTTTTTCACTGCATCAAGGGTTTTTATAATTATTTGTTTTCATGTTTTTGTGTTGTCTAATATGTAGTGAATAAAGTGTTTGCTTTCCTTCTTTCTAACTACATATATCATGTTTATAAAATTTGTTACAGAACCGACCAAACTAAAATAAGGATATTTAGATTTGATGAATAAATTTTACACTGTATCATTCACTTAATTACAATTTTTTAATTTGTTGTTGTTCCAGGTGTTAAAGAAGATATTTTGAACAGAGTGCTGTGGGGTGACTTCTATTTGAATTCCAAATCAAAACGGTTTATGAAAGGAGCCCAAGAAAAAGCTAAGAAGCCATTGTTTGTTCAAGTTGTACTGGACAACCTTTGGAATATTTACGAAAACATTGTTATTAGAAATGATAAAGATATAGTGCCTGTTATTTGTGATAAATTAGGTATAAAGTTAGACACTAAAGAAATGAAACAAAATGACTGTAAAAGTAGGCTACGATCCATAATGACAAAATGGATTCCTCTGGACCGCGCTGTTTTAGATATGGTATGCACAAAACTTCCGTCTCCTAAAGAAATTATCGCAAGTAAGGTAGAGAAACTCATGTGTTCCAAAATAAAAGACTTTAATGTGTATCCACCCGAAACGCAAAAGCTTAAAGAAGATTTTCTAGCTTGTGATAGTGATCCTAATAGACCTGTTATAATATTTATATCTAAAATGTTCGGTGTAGATAGACAATCGTTGCCTGAAAACCAACCTGTAGCATTGTCTCCAGAAGAAATGGCTAAGAGAAGAGAAAGAGCTAGACAAATGAGAGAAGAAATGAAACAAAGTGAAGTGAATCCTGAATCTAACGTAGTAAATAAAGAAGAAAGTGAAGCGAAAATAGAAGAAACGGAACGTGAGATTGAGGAAGAAAATGTAGAAGATCTTCCTGTGTTCTTGGCTTTTGCTAGAATATTTAGTGGTTCAGTAAAGAAAGGAGATAAGCTCTTCGTTTTAGGACCCAAACATGACCCAACGAAAATTTTAGACCTTAAAGAGTATAAAGTAGATGAAAATAAGAAATTGAAAGATCTACATAATGATGAACACATAACATGTACTGAGTGAGTATAAATAAAGATGTATGAGTACAATTTTCAATTAAAAATAAATTCTTAATGGCTAATTTAACTTGCAGGATAAAGTCTCTGTATATACTTAAAGGAAGAGAATTAGCAGCGATCGATGAAGCGGTTGCAGGAAATATTGTTGGTATGTTTGTGTTTGTATTAAAGTAATCTTGTGTACTATATAAAAAATGTTAAAGTTATACATACACATTTATTTGTTTTTTTATTATCATAAATAACATCTAGCTTTTCATATTATAATTAGCAATGTTTCCTTGTAATAGTTGGTCTAAATAAATCATTAAATTGCACTATTTATTTTAATGTGGTCTTACATTGTTTGTGCAACATATTATACGTATAATAGATAAGAGTAAACATAGTGAAAGAACCTAACAATTTTTAATTAATACAAACTAAACTCAACTAATTCAGTTTCTCTTTACGGCAGCATAGTTTATCACCTGTCACGTTGGATACAGACAATTAGTTAAAAACAAGCTTTCGTGTAGACAAAAGTTATCACAATACTCAGTTAACTCAACCTCTGACTACTCCGAAGCGGTATTTCGGTCGTAAATGGACGTGTATTTTTAATAATAATAAAAAGTGTTTATTTACAGCTATAAAAACATACACAATACGAACCGTTTACAATTAAACTTACAATCTAGGGGATATAACTTGTGTATGTTATTATCGCAGCAAAAATTTTAATAGTTATCCCATACCTTACCTAATAATAGTATTTAATCAACAGGTATAGGTGGCTTAGAGGATCACGTCTTAAAGACAGCTACGCTAAGCAACACAATTGCCTGTCCGGCGTTCAGCGAAATGCAATCGGCTGCTGTGCCTATCCTTAGAGTAGCAATAGAACCATCAAATCCTTCGCAACTCCCACAACTGACTAAAGGTAAGATTTTCATAGCTTAAACTGAATGTGTAATTAATACTGTAATAAGAAAATGTATGTTGTTTGAGAACAATTGTTTTATGCCAGCAGTGTAAATTTATTATGGTAAATGACTGCCAAAGCTTCGATTTCTGTCTTTCAATTCATAGCTAACATTATTATTGTTAATTTTATTATTGTTTTTTTTCATATTATGATGTCAGTGTTCTTATTTTAGTACGACGGATTTGAAAAATCGGAATCTTTATACATACATTTTCAGTCACCTCATATTTATCTTCTTTTTACATAATGAATTATTGCGAGAAGTTTAAGAAATAAGTATAAACATTAGATGTTGCTTGTTTGTTTAGGGTTGAAACTGCTGAATCAGTCGGATCCCTGTGTGCAAGTTTTGCTTCAAGAGACCGGAGAGCATGTCCTAGTCACTGTGGGGGAGGTGCATCTAGAAAGATGTCTTGAGGATCTCAAGTAAGTTTAGTGTAAATAATGTTATCATATGTAATTAATTTTAACTTTTGTAGTGTATACAAGAATTGTAGCAGTTTTGAAAGTTTCTGAAATTTTGTAGAAAGTGATAAGATATTTTTTTTACTATAATAAACTGGCTAGCTCATTCCCAGTTAACTCCTAAAGTCGCTGCCAATTAACAAAATATTACCATTCTAATGTATGTTTTTTTGTTAAAAAATAATGTACGAGGTGTATAGTGAATACTACTATTCAAACCCGACAGACAAAACGTGGTCTTTCAATTAGTCGGAAGGTGTATTTTTTAGTAAGTAAGATTTACATTATGCTAGCTCATCACTCAATACAAATATCTTTTATTATGTGAAAAGAAAAAAGCAAAAGCTTACCTTCCATTCAAATCCCAGAATACCTAAGAATATATACTGAACTTTGATCCACTGAATTGAGTTACACTTATTTACTTTTCCTTAGGAACTACGCGAAGATACCGCTATCGGTATCCGAGCCTATAATTCCGTTCAAAGAGACCATTGTGGAGCCGCCCAAAATCGACATGACAAATGAAGAGATAGACTCTCAAAATGTTGACAAAGGAATCAAAGAGCAAGATCCCGTGATAACGGTTCTCACTAACAATAAACAGAGTCGCATCAAAATCAGAGCGCGGCCTCTACCTAACGAGATCACAGAATTACTTGACCGCTCCAGTGATTTATTAAAAGCTGTATCTCAACACATAAAAGTACTACAAATACTAACAAAAAAATCGTCAACAGAAGAACTAACTGAATCGAAAAACAAACTCTCCGATCGCATGATCAAGTTAGTGCAAACCTTCAAGGAAGAGTTGGATAAAATCTGCTCTTCCTTACCAGAAGAATGGAGGGACACTGCCAAGCAAATATGGTCTGTAGGTCCTAGGTATTGCGGTCCAAATCTCTTATTGAACCGTACTCCAGATTATGTAACGAAGTATTTAGAGCACGAAAAGGTGTTGAATGAAGACCCTAGGTTTGAGTATGAAGGTAGCTTTATCAATGGGTTCCAATTGGCTACGCTAGCTGGTCCTTTATGTGAAGAACCAATGATGGGTGTCGCTTTCTGTGTTGAAGAATGGCATTTGGAATCTGCAAGTGAGGAAGAGGGTTCTGCGACTTTTGGACCTTTGTCAGGTGAGTAACAAAAGTGCATCGTTTCAATGCTTTTTAATTTGGCACTTTCTGTATGTTGGATCAGTATTAAGTTTTTTTTCTGACATAATATAAGACCATTGTTCCTGGGAGTGAATATTTTCTTTGTCACCATGGGACGAATAAAATTCGAATGTACAAAAACACTTATTGTTGGTGTTATGCAGTTTAAGCTAATACGTTAGGCACCTGATTGCAAAAAGTTTGTCAACAACCTCTTTTTGTGCTGTGGCATTTTAATAATGTATTGAAATACACACATATCAGTACCATATTTACAGTACATACTTAACGCCACAGTTCTAACTATCCCGATAGTAAGCAATCTTGAAAAGAAACATATTAAATATATACATCATCCCAATTTCCCTATTTAAATAGGCAGTATACACGGATCTCCGTTTGTCACAATTAATTACCATACATACATACACATCACGCCTGATTCCCTGTAGAGGGAAATATTACCATGTATCAGTATATGAAGTTCTAACAAATTCCCATGTTTGCAGGTCAAATAGTGTCAGCCGTGAAGGAGGGCTGCAGAAAAGCTTTCCAGGTGCAGCCGCAGAGGCTCATGGCAGCCATGTTCTCCTGTGACATCATCGTGGACCAAAAGGCATTAGGTAAGATGATGATTTTTCATTTGTATAAAGTATACATTGCAACTTTTTTGTATGTATAAAATCATGTCTCTTTGTTTCAAATGTAAGTCATGTTGTGTATTTTGTTGGCCGACTTAACCTTATATGGTGAATGGCCTTTACATTAAATAAATAGAATATAAAAAAAGTATACATTGCATGGAAGGAATCAGCTATGGGCATAAAGTATATAATATGTATGTATAAATTGTATGTTGGGTGTAAGTATATGGGTATATGTATCTATAAGTGGCTATCTGGTGAAAAGTTGGTTGAATGTAGTTGGAAATGGTCTACTTCGTTATAGATGGTCTATGATTATAGAATGGTAAATCAGTAGCAGGGAACATCTCTTACTAATTCAATTTGTAGAAAGCTGTTGTTCTTTTATATCGTATGAGGTGACTGAAGGTTGTAAAGAAGTTTTTGGGTGATGGTCTTGCAACGTTTCAACAATTTCTTTAAGGATACATCTTAAAGGTTTATAGTTTCAAATTTAGTCAGTCTTGTCGGGAGTAACGCACATGGTAAGTAAAATGACAGGATGCATTGCATCAAATAAAACAAACAAACAGCATGTTGTTAATTTTTAATCTTTCATAATTACATACAAATGTCATTTATGCTAATATTTACATCGGAATTTCTAAATTACACACGTAATATTAATGATATATGGTTTCGCTTAAATAAATAAACTATTT
This sequence comes from Leucoptera coffeella, assembly GCA_030578115.1. Classification (NCBI taxonomy): domain Eukaryota; kingdom Metazoa; phylum Arthropoda; class Insecta; order Lepidoptera; family Lyonetiidae; genus Leucoptera; species Leucoptera coffeella. Next base: position 19,667 of record JAMBLF010001024.1, read on the forward strand.
AAGTATGTAATACAAGGAGTCAAGTTGACACGAATTGAACACTTGATCGCATTGCAGAACCGCTTATCACATTGAGATGTGTACATTAAATCACCACTATTGGTGGGAAACCCTCAACACTAAACCTACGTAGGGCTACAAACTATAATTCTGGCAAAATTAGAAACCTAACCTATCTTACAATATTGTGTACCAAATAAGTTACAGCAAAAATAAATAGTTGGATTAATCACAAATAAATTAATAAGTGACACTCTGAAGTGTTCAATAAATAGAGTAAGGTCTAGTAAATGCAGTATTGAGTATTTAGTTGAATTAAGAACTAAGAGTATTTCGATTAGTTTATTACTATGCTGTTAGCTCTGTTTACTGAGAACAATAAGAAAGCTTTCTATTCGTGAATAGCTTCTATAATTGAATATCTGATATGGGAATTTATGGTCTACTCGGAAACAGTCGAAACGTACCCTTATTTTAAACGTGAATATTCCTATATGTTGGAAAAGTGCTTGTGAAACTCCGAACTAGTAAACGTACCTTAATGTTTGAAATAACTTGGAAATTCGCGATATCTGTTCATTATTTACCTGTATCATAGACGCGATCTAACTCGTTGGAAACTCACGAAATAACAGAATAGGAATGTCGAGATAAACAATTCCGGGAAACTTCATAGATTTGTTTATCTTGCTGAAGTTCGTCTAATTTGTTTTGGGGAAACAAACACCGCCCGACTTACAATCTAATAAGGCAGATAAAGTACGTACAAAATATGAACTCAGTTTGTGTTGGATCCAGAGAGGCTAATTTTAGGGCCTCTGCGAACTCAACACGCCCCTAAATTATGCACTACAGTTCCTAGTTTATCCAATGTAACGTCTTGGCTAACTCTCTGACTTTATACCAAGGGAAGGGCGGGTACCCGGTTGTGTCCCGTCTCACCCGCAAGTTCCGAGACATCCGGTTGAAGTAGTTAGGGGTGCCGAAATTCTGCGGTTGGTATCGGTTGTACATAGGCTTCTCGAAGGTGTTCGTTTGGGAGTAGTCCACTTTGTAAGCGCTCGTCGAACTTTGCACTGCAGCTGTGAATCTGTTGTAGCCTGTAAACAAAGCAAATTGGTATACACAACAAGGTCAATGGTAACTTTTATAATGATGTGAATTTGAACTTTTTTACACTGATATTAAATAATGAATATGATTTTTTGCAAAGCCTTTCATATCTGCATCTAATAATTCTCTTGGTATCCAACATATATATAAATGTTTATTTAGACAGTCTGTATAAACGTATTTTATGCTAAAATAGACTTAATTTTACATCTGTGTACATAATGCTTACGCATCTATTTACGACACAATTATACATTTACATGTCTTCATGTATTTACGATACACTTATCTCTCTACAATAAACATACACGCATGAAATACCGTTGAATTACGGAATTTATCGGTACATACCGGAATAGGCGTTCGGCTTGACACACATCATGCCATAAACTCTGATGCCTGGCACTGACGCGTAGGTCGGCTGGTCATGTGACATCGGGCCCTCTGAAATGTCAAACATAGCCAATGTCAAGCTTGTAGATAAATACTCCGCTCAGCCGAGCAAACAATTCGAATGCCCTGCGATGCTTCGGACATGTGAATAACTTATGCTCCATGCTCCAGCGGACTGATGGCGCCCCCTGTGATCTTGGATAAAGCGATTCTTGTACCTTAGGGACGTACACTTTTAGGTCTATAGGTGATGAAAACTGAAATATTCACTTTAGCAAGGATTTAAAAGTTATAAGAGAGTTCAATGCTTTTTGACATATCGTGAATGGAGAACAAAATATTTTTTAGTTCTACTTGTTGTTGGCTTAAAGTATTGCTTTAAACTTGAATTTACTATCCCTCCTGTCGGGATCATAGAAATTATTAGATTAAACCGAAAGAATAAAACAAAGCTTTTTCAAAAAAAAATTAAACTATCATCATTTCACTCTAAAACTAGCTGTTCAGTCATACATTACATCCATTTTTATCTCTCAACTAACACTTACACTTAGCACGTACACTAAATGCTTTTCAAATTTCACTCACCCAGAATATGGTTCTCGGGGCAGCGGCAAATGACTAAATAATGCGATTTGCCAGTCCTAATGTTTTGCAATGCTAACAGCGACCAATCCCGTGGGGCCCTGCACTCGCGCATTTCAGCCACTGCCTCGCATGTCTTCACTAATGTTACTGCTTTTTTGGCGTACTGCAATGGAAATGGGGTTACGGTATAATATAGGGGGTGCCGGAATGGGTTATGAATATAAAATGTAGTGAGTTTTGTAGTGTATCTGTTGAAGAGGATGATTGAAGATAAAATCATGCATGCTACTCGTATGACTACTATTACCAAAAAAATTATGTATATGAAGATATATGTACGTAAATAAGAATGGTTGATACAATGACTTTTAACTCTAAAAGATTATTTATGATAATTCAAGGACAATAGCAGTGTTTTCAATCTACATAAATTTCTGATCTGTACACTTGTTTTAACGATATGAAATTAAGATTTAATGTAACGCAAGGTTTTCCCAAAGGATTTGAATTCCTCAGAATTCCATTCAGCTAGGAAGTTCTTGGCACTGACTAAATGAAATGAAATAGATTTTTAAGTGATACAGTTTAAGTCATTCGGTGATTCTATCTACATGAAATAGTATACGAGTATCTACATACATCGGACTATAGATCAAAGCCTTAGTAATCTCAGATCTCGATCTCTAGGATTCGAAATCCGAAGGGCAGTCATGTATGTCAAACCATCAAACCATTGAGGTATGCGGCTTTCACGGCAGCATGCCTTGACGGTTTTGTGTTTCAGTCACTTCTCATATACCTGTATAGGTGATATTGAATTCCATATACTGTATTATAGCTTCTATCAATTTCTATAACGGAATAACGATCTCAACTTTATCTATCCCGTGCACTGACTTAAATTGAAAGCTAACTAGCTGTCTTTCTTCCCACTGTGCCGTTAGTGACTAAGGGAGAAGGCGTAAATGAGATCTATATGATGATACTTCGACAACCTGTCACAAATGTTCCATTTAAATTTCATAACGACGCCTGTGTCAATGTTAGAAGTGACCTAGGAGATATGTTTCCTGGGAACTGTTGTATTTAAGTAGGTTTATCGTATGTATAATTAAGTGTAGCCTTATAAATCTACTAGATGGCGTTGACACAGATTTGAACACTCAAAAAAGATGTAATCAGTGTAACATAAAAAGATGTCACCAAAATGTTTTTACGCGTTTGTCACGCAATTTCTCCGCCTGTGATAGACTGGTTCGTTTATTTTTTGTCTATGGCCCACTAACCTGTAAATGCTTATTAAGTTTACCTATGTGGACTGCGCTTAATAAAAACAAAATATATTAACAGTTTGTAGCAATAAAAACATACAAATACATTTACGGCTTTTAAAAGCTTCAGGGGTGGGCAGAATACGTATTTTAAATACACATGTATACCAAAGATGTCACTTTTAAAATTATAAGTTCGTGGTGGCATTTTTAAGGATTATATATTTATATAAATATAGATCCTTATAGTTGCTGGCAATAGAATCATGAGCTTAATATTAACATATTCATTACGACAACAACAAGCTCTTACAAACAGCTTCCTCTAAACCACAGCATACATGACATGTGAACACACGATCAAAATTTCCCAGTTCACATTTAGCACAATTACTGCCGAGTACGACATCCATTATTCTCAATGCTTCTTGAACTTGTAATTGAGATTTCACTACAACAATGGGCTTACCTTTTTCTTGGAATCGGTTGTCAGCCGTGTGGTATGGAGGTCGTCAGCGTTGAGGCTGGCTGAGCAGGGGTCCCGGTATCGTGCGGGGCACGCGCATAGAGGCTGCGTGTAGTTCAACCGCACGTACACGGCATTGCATACCTGGAATTAGGGAAATTGGAGGTGTCAATTGATAGGGCGACTTGTCTGGACATCAGTTAAATTTGGACATATATGCTTAGGAATATACGTTCTCGTCCTTTAATCCCTTAGGGACAGAATTTCAGAGAATTTCAGAGATATAATATGTTGTGCGCCACTGCTAAAACGTAACGTTGTGATGACATATGGAACATAGGTGACAGGTTGCCTAACCAATCGCCATTAGAATACATTTACCCCTAAACAGGCAGGATTACAAGTTCTGTAATGCGGTTCAGGTTAAAATACTTTTATCCGTGATAATATTTCTTTACTTGGGTCGTGGGTTGAAAAAATAGTAGGTTAGATTAGAATAATGAAGGAAAAGGCATTTGACTAAATTTCGCGCATACGAGTAAATTATCATTGTATTTGAAATAAATGTACTTATTTAGTTCTATTATAGTATAGTTTTTATAAAGAAACTAAGAAAAAATCCCAATACCTACTATTTATTCCATTTACATTATATCTGTATATTACACAAAATACATCGCCCTCTAATCCCAATGTTGCGTGGGTTTTCCATTAGTACATTGATTTCTAAATCTGCGTTGGTGTTTAGCAACTAATTTAATTAGTGTGTTATTCCAATTGGATCAGACTGTGATGCTTTTCGTCACTTCGAGCTTATTCTTAAGTTAGCTTTCGCATTGATACCTTAATTTAGATTTGAAGCTTATTTTAGGAACTCTTTAGAATACAAAATTCAACATATTCTAGATCTATAAACACAGTCAAGTTATATTCCAAGTGTACAGTACAAAATTGAATACGACAAACGCATTCACGAACATTAACCCTTGCGAGAAAGTCAGAGGTTCAAGTATCCATCTCTGCAATTGCGAAGGTAGTAATTATATGGCCACCTCGAACCCACGTGTTGACCGGATAGTCAGTACTCAATGTGAATGGTGTTAAGCCATGTCGCCATTTACAAGCACTCACTATTCGGGGGACAATAATAATGCGGAAGAAAAACCTTTAATAATACCGGGTCAAATGCAACATGATTTACCGTCAACTTGTCATAAGTTTATTCACTTTTACCCTATCTAAACAAGTATCAAAGTCGTTTCGTCTCACCTGTTGAATCGCACATTCCGGAAGGAGATAAATGTGCTGATTGTGAGGATAGTAGTGGTACTTCGTTGGCTTGGCGAGAACAGAGGTGGATCCAGCAGGCAGCGGTACTGTCTGTAACCAAAGTAAAAGGAACCAGTTAGTTTACTGTTAAAATATTACATATGACATACTACATAACTTGGACAGAAACTAAGAAGCATAACTTCTCATTTATCACCTTTAGCTTTAGACCGTTGAGCTACAATAATTACAATAGGTAGGAAGTTATCCAGTGTAGCACAATTATTCTGTTAAATTCAATGTTATTTATAATTTATAGATAAAAATACATAAATTATCGCCGTTATGGTGGCATTTATGCATAATATACGTATTTGTGATACCTTCCTAATCGCTTAAAATGTAGCAATTTGTCATGTCATGTCATTAGTTTCTGAGGCACCTGTTATTTTCGGGATTTAAATAAAATGATTCAAGATTTTATACCTAGCATGTTCAATGTTTCAGTAGTATGAAAGAAGCTTCTGGTGGCTGAAATAAAGTTAGTCTGCTCGTCAGCCGCTTGAGCTTCAATGAAAGCGTAATTAGTTCACTCATCGACGCTAATTACGGGCACAATAATGTGAAAGGTCATTGTTCACAGCGTTGTATCTCATTCATACAGCCTGCTAGCATGAGAACCTCTGCGTAATTGAATGATTTATACTTATCATTAAAGAGTTCCACATTATATGCTCTCTATTCGCAATGATAGGTTTCATGTAAGGTCAGGCTAGAAATCAACAGGTGTGTCAGAAATTGGCAAAAAGTATTCAGTTTTTGTACCTCTGCAGAGTTAATCGTCCGTGGTGATTGGCTATTAAGTTGTACCATGTCACCGTAGCCCTATTCCTACGATTTATCACATTTCGTCACGTAGCAGTACTTTTTGATAAACTTATCCGGTACATTCTCAACAATGGCTGTCATAACTCGGTTTATTTTTGAGAATACTGATATTTATATACTTTTTTTTTATAGTTCCATTGCTTTTTTGGTACGTAGTATGTAAGTTAATAGCGGTGTTATAATATCGAAAGTATGGTGCGAGAAATGAATACCGCCTATTTAGCTTAGGTTAAAGATTACTTCGTAATGTTGCGTCAATATGTTTATAAAGTTAAAATAAGTTAATGAATATTAATCTTTTTGAAGTAACTTTATTATCTTTAGACGATAGAGTTTTGTTCGTCTTTGTTTATTGTTATTTTTTTCGCTGTTGTCCCATTCGAATTTGTTTATCTATGTAATGTTGACTACTTTTTTGAACTTTCACTGATTTTCATCGGAAACATCTTACGTTCTGATTAACTTTTTCGAGTTTGATTGTTTACTACGGAGAGATTAATCGTCCGCTCTGTTAAAGTTTACATCGCTTCATTGCTTTACTTTCTCTTCGGATCATAATTTGTAGGATTGCTATAATATCTTTTCAAACTCAAGTAAATGGATCAGATCCGCTTTTTGTCTCAACACGATACATCCTGTTTTTGTATATACGTATTTGTACAATTTACGAATAGTTTCATTATGATTTCTCGGAAACATCTGTAGTGTAACAAGTGATTCGTGCAGAATATTTTTATAAATTATACCTGTGTAAAGGAAGGGATAAACAGATTTAAATCCAACAAAATTAGTCTTACATCTAGTCGGTACAGTTTTTCTCATAAGTAAACAATAATTATTGATGTCGTAAATAATCCATTTTAATGTCTAAGCGACCTCTATACATATTTAAAAATTAACGGGTTGTTATTTCATTAAACTTTTGGTCAACCGGAAAGGTATTAAAGGACAATGTATGTACATACATACGTATGCACGTATATATTTCTATATGTTCTATAAGATGTACTGCCCAACTCTCATCTTCACATCTAGCTTACCCACGGGTAAAGACAAACGGATAACGCGCCATGAAAATCCAAGACACAGAAGTCTAACAGTGACTCCGGACGTCACGTAGAAGTTGAATGATCCATTGGGAATCGTGTTACTTAGATTCTTCTCGGCTTTGTGTCGAATCTTTTACGCATTGAACTCTTTGAACGGCTATTAACGTATTTTCTAACCCGGTGCTAAACAAATTACTTATCTTTCAATAACGGACCCAGAATTAAGAGTTGAAATGGAAATGCTTTGTGGGAGTTTGTTTTACTGATAGATCGATATTGTAGACTATTGATCCGTATAGATTAACTTCGCAAGAATCAATAAAAGCTACCAGGTGTTTGTATTCTATTTGGATTTCAAGCGCAACTAATGTTGGAGTGATTGGAGAAGATAATTTGTTTATATATTACACAGGAACGTTTGAAAAAGGTGTAGAAAATATTTTGCATTTTTATTATGCTTTTACCCTACAAGATAACATAACATACATGATCTTGGATTGTGTCTCCATTCAATATTTATATCAATAAATTGGTGAGACTAAGTAGAATTGGCGTTCTGATTGAAATTCATTTACCGACCGGCCGGTTCATTTACCGAAATTACTATTAAGCGTTACTGTAAATTATGGAATAATCCCAATGACAAGTTTCTAGTAAATCTTAATCTAGGCTATCACGTTTACCCGATCGTCAGAAAAAACGCTAAGACCTAATTGAATTTGATTATTCCGTAAGGCTTGGAATTTTAATTGAATTCAAATAAAATGGCGACCGTGATTTACCGACTTTTTAGTGAGCTACAACAATAGTCTATTTTGGGAGACACGTATTAAACTCGTAACAGAATTAATCTGAGGAAATCAATTCGAGACGCATCTTCCCGGGTTTTTCTAACCTATGCTGTTTTGACGGCTTAGTAACGCTCCGAAATTGTAACAGTGCAGTTTGATTCGTATTACTATCGTGACTTATGGTTACTGGTTTTGAGCAAAGCGCTGTACTAAGGAATAGAATATGAACAACTTTTTTTCTTCAGCTTTTTTTTAATAAGGTGTTTCTATTTGTTTTTGTGGTGCACCATTAATACGATTGCTGGAATGACAAGTCTTAATATTTATTTCAATTTCCAAAGACCTGAACAGTTGTTATTCACAATGTTACTTAATTAAGTTACACCTCCTAGCAAGTAAGCTTTAGTAAAACAAACTGATCCGTATTAAGGAATGTATGCTATGTTCTATAAGATAATTCAAACAATAGGCTAATATTTTATTCACCTGATGTTACCACAAAGACTTTTTCGAGGTATGTCATGAATCTCAAAGAACACACCGTGTAGACTCTTGCTTTGAATTCCAAACCTTCCCCAAGTGTGGTTAATCAAGCTACTTTGAAAGCTGACGCTCAAGCGGTGACAGTTGGGAACTTATAAATCGTAGGATGCAAAACAAACATCACGGTAATGCATCGCCTGCATAATATTCAGCGAATCGCGGATAAACAAAGCGAATTTTCCGCTGCAGTTTTTATTACTCGCGTCGATGTGTATTGGAGTAAAGCTTTTTACTATGTTTAATGGTCTGGCCATTAAAAATAGATTATGCTCTTAAAGCTCTCATTTTGCATGATTCATGCCTAGTGGATTTAAATTTGTTGACGCACAGTTAAAAATTGTTCGGCTTACATTTTACTTGATTCGCGTTCGACTCGGAGACTTTAATGACACATTACAATACAGATGGAGTTTATATAATTTAAGGAAATTAAATGTTGTATAAGTCTGGATTACTGGACAGTCGCATTGGGTATATCTTGTTATGTTGACTTTGAATTTGTCCGTTTAAACAAAATGACCTTTAAGATATCATCAGTTACCCTGTGTTGCCAGTTATATAAACAGCAACATTTCGCTTTCATTATCACTCACACATGTTACATTATTACTGGCTTTGGAAAACATCCTGTCAAACAGCTATAGTTTACTTTTCCTCATCTAGAACTGGAAACCGGGTAGTTAAACCTGGAATGAATAACTACTGGTCTCAAAGTTAAATTATGAAGTGCGCAGTGTTGGAAACTATGGTTTAACAAACAAATTTATATCACGTGTTTAAATATTTAATCTCTAGGGAATGATGTGTGCACGAAGTTTAATATTTATGTACATTAGAATGTACACACACCTAGTTATGACGTGTCGTGCAGTCGGCATTTTGTTCCACTACACGTAATTGTAAACTGGACTTTCTGGTTCCGATGTTTATTTTTACATTGTTAATATTATGTCAGCGCTTCTTAGTATTTGCGAAATAATTATCATATAGATCAAAACGTTTGGACGTTGCGCCTTTATCTCGCACATCCGCTATTACATCCGATTAAGTCACTTATCTAGAGGCTTACACCGCGTTGATAAAATCAGTTATTAGTCGACAACCATCGCGGATTAGTCGCCAGGTTGTCATGTAATGTTTCAATTATTTCTCCCCGTCCTCAACCGAAGTGTGGCGAGATGATGGACGCAGATCTTGCGTGTGTCTGCACGCGATCGTTCGTTGACCGTGACTGCGTTTTGCCTTCGGAAGCATGAAATACCTGTTGGCCGTGTGTTATGTCATTTAATTGCGCCTACGATGATCGCCCGCGGCGCTTGTCAGATCGTGTTCGATACTATAGAACGTGCGAATAGCTCTAAGTAGCTTTTTAATGAACTTTGCTTTTTGTGGGTACAATACTCCTTTTATTTTGCTGTATTGATTTTCTCACACAATAGGAATTGAGCGTGGAATATATTAAGTCAACGCTACTTCCGCACGTCATTATATGTTTTTAATTATATTTGCAAGTTAAGTGCAGGTTCACATGATCGAACGCGAGTTCACACGGTGCGTCGGCTTGTAGTAGCATAATAAAAGCTTGTACGAAGTCATTTTTCTTATAATTTCAGACGGTACTGGCGGTTAATTATCCACTGCAAGTCTTTTACGATAGGATTTGTCCGTATTCATAAAAGTGTGATAGTTATCTTAATACGTTCACAGAAAGTATAATATCCTTATTTTATTTTACTGCACAATAATATTGAGTTATTAATATTTATTATATTAGGTTTGTTAAGGTATTTAGAGACTTCGAATGCGCAAGTCTTAAAAATACTTAAAAACTCTATATTTATTCCCTACAATAACAAATTAGAGCGAAACCTAATGCGAGAAACGCCCTGCAGAAGAAATTACGTTTCATAAATGTCAGGAGTAAGCCAATAAAAGATTATTTGTTTAATGTGGTCAGCTGGTCCTTGTGGTTTGTTAACATCCTAAGGCTGTGTCTTAAGTGTCGTTCTGATACAGTACCCCGTATTTATGCAAGCGATACTTCCAATGAGGTGCCTCCAACTTATAAGGCAAGCACGACCAAGTCTGTAATTATAGTCCTGCAAGTTTGTTTTTAGTCACAAATAGTCGTGAATGAATAGTTTACGGTACTAGCTTTTACAATTAAAGTCTAGTTGGGGCTAATTTTATTTTTAGTTAAGGTAATAAGGAGAACCGTTTTTCTTAAGAACAAGTGTGAGTGTGGTCGAGTTCTATAAATAGTGTCATAATTTCTGCGAATGTCCATTATATAGTTTTGAAAATAAGGACTGCTCCTATCTTACCTTCTGTTACAATTCAATTACAACAAACTATAACATATCACAATCTTTTCCCCAAATCCGATATAATGCCTGTGTCAATTAAAGACAAATTGATGTCAAAATAATTTGCTCAAATACTTAGCACTTAATTGCTCATAAAATACCTAAAATAGTTTTTAATGGTCAGAAAATTTCATATATTGTCATTATTGAACTCATATAAAAGATCTCAAGTTTCATCTCACGTACTATAAATATATGAGCCAAAAAGAAGGAGAAGGTGTTCTTGCTTTAGGCCATACTACAAAACTGCCATTAACTAGTATAATCAAAGTCCACAACAGTTAAACAAATTCATGTCAACCTCGCAATCCCTGTCATAACAAAACCTTAATTCATTCGTATCAATAAACACATAACCTATAACATGTCCATAGAACTCGAATCCCCTGCCCATTAATTAGAGGCAAGCTTCTTGTCAATTCAGAATGGAACCTGTCGCGTGCAAGTTTTATGCAGATTGCCCAGGATATACTCAATGGGTTGAATGGTCGTTAAAGGAGCATTCATGCGGAGACCGGAGGGGATCCCGCGGGATTAGCTTGTTACTGGCGACTGGGAAGCAAGAATCGTCTATATATCTAATAAACAGCCGATTTATTAGGCTACTGTTGATTATATTATAGTCTCCTGCAAGTGTCTAACTGGTAATGGAATGTATGTTGCTAGGAAATTATGATTCTCTTCATAGCTCTAATTCTCTGTCCAAACTTGGAATTGTCGACATGAACATGTTTTAAGGCGTAAATGGAAGCAAATATATGATTTCAATGGTAAATATGTTTTTGCCTAGGAAGTATGCGTTTAGTTCTATACAGAAAGCTAAACGAACTGGATATAGTTAGTAACATTTATCTATAACGTTGTGTGAATCACTTAACTTGTGTAGAATTAAGTCTCCTGGGGGAGAATTTACATGTCCTTGTAGAATACTAATCCACACCCATTGTCGCGTTTGGTCATGACTATCTGATGAAGTGAGTTTGAATCACTGAATACATTCACAATACAACTGATGGTGCCTATCAAAATTATACTTAAAAAACAAGACTTGTGTACCTAATCTGTGTCGATCTCTCCAAATGTTATGGACGTTTAATAAGGGTGGTTATTTATACTCTAATGCGAAATGGATAATGCTAGCATTAAACTTTGCAATTCTAAGTTTTTCTCAGCATTTCATTGTACCGATTAACTCTTCACTTCTATAAATAAACTGGACTTAGCAATGGGTATTCATTAAGTAATAAATGCTTCCAGTTTACAGTTACTCTTTGTAACGTTTAAAGGCTCCCGGTAATAAATACGTTTATCTTCGTTTTCAATTTATTGACGACGTCTAATTTATTTGCGATAGACTTAGATGGGCCCCCTAGAATTTTAATTACCCGTTTCAAGTCCGTTGAGTGTTTGAAGTGACTCCGGCCTACGCAAAGGATAGATCGTGTTAAATGCTTCTACAAATTATATGTAAAGAGGCCTTCCTTCCCTCTTTGCATAATGCTGCTTCTTTCTGGATTTATTAGGTACTATCTCATAAATTGCCCTCGCAATTCTCCCTCGTAATATTAAGAAAAAGCTCAAACCCATCCATCAGTGGCTGTGAAACATTCAGAGAGTGTCGCTGTATTCATTTTTACCATTACGGTTAATTTGTTGTACATGGAAACATAAATATCGCAACTTTTGTGTTTGAAAGACGGGGAAGATTATCTTTTATTTCAGCCCTCACTAGCACACGTTAGTATATATGCTATAGACAGGTATACTATGCTTCCGAAAGAGATAAATAAACCGTCACTAAGCTACACCTCTGTGTCACAATTATGTTCTAAATTTATTTGACCACCAATATTCTACATCGAAACCTCGCAAAAATTGTTATTGTTACCGACAAAATACATATCCGCTCTTTACCTGTGTCCGGAACGAATTTAGGCACGTGCATGTATATGTACATGTACGTAATTCACGGAATCGTAAAACCGGAAATGACAAAATAATATGAATTTTAGCCTAATGAGTAAGGCTTTGCTATAATTAGCTAATAACGGTATCGAAGCGACGGCGATTAGAACACGGAAGTGTTAATTCCATGCTGTTTGCCAGATGCCTCGGTAGATTGCGAGGCATTTTCTACCTGAGCTTTTTCTCCAAGCTCAAATTAATTGCGCTATTTCGTTAACTGTTACTAATGTGGACGCAACTGAGTCCGCTACCTTTAGTTACTGTACGAGTTAGTACTAGACTAAGTCCTATACGAAGTTTATATGAGCAGATCAAGGTATAGTACATACATATACATCACAACAATTTTTCTACAGAGGGGTAGGAATAGATCACGCACGCTTATTGCTCTCGAGATTATAGAATTAAATTATAAGAGGAAAAGTAAGTATCGCAAGGTATTTAGTTAATGTAACTCTATTGTATTTTATTTGCTTTTCATTAGGAGAAAAATGTAGCTCAATCGAACTTGGATTTTAGTAATTGTGGAGCGGTTGATGCGGATGTACTAATGTTGACCATGACTCGTCATGAATATTACATTTAACTGAAAGTACATTAATGAAGGGAAAGAAATAAGTGCCAACCGACTGTCACTAGAGCGTATTAACGAAACTAGACAATGAAGTAAAAGCTCGAAGTCATTACTTTAATAAAATCATCAGAATTACTCAATCGTAATGACGAGAAATTATTTTTGGTCAACGGCTATTAGTTATGCGGCTATTATCGGAGTAAAAGTCTTACGGTAGCGTGAAATGAAAGTTTTAATCTCCATTATAACCGTCGATGCTTGTTCAAAAACAAAGACTGCAATTTCGCGAATTTGCACTATCGAAATTACAGTATTCTCTAAGGCGCTGCCGTATATTCAAACAATTTCGCTCAATAAAGCGCCCGAGCCTCAAAGATACCCCAGTGAGGTAGCTTTTCTAAACGCTAAGACAAAGCGAACAAGTTTCACATTGTGTTAGGTTGAGGATCGTTATCGGCTCACGACTAGTTATGGATGCGCTTTTAATAGTTTCGTTATTTTCTATATAGCCTGCCCCGATAGTTATCGTTTTGTATTCCTATTCTTTTATCTTGATTCGCTTAGGCTCTATCTATTGTGTGGTGTCCTGTTAATGCTTGGTTCGACTGTTGGACTGTACCTACATTAAATAGTTATTGTCAGACGTTAAAAATTTTATTAAATTATTGTATTAATTATTAGGTAATAACATCAACAATCATCACACATCAGAAGAGATCAAGTTGTGGGTTAATTGTTGTTTTTATATTCTATTATTATTCTTATTTACGATTTACAGTCATATCTAAAATGCGAAAAAACATAATCGTATATAATTCTGATTAGTACATATTTTAGCACCCTATCCTAAAATTCACCTGGTTAATGTATGCATTAGTATTATCTTGTTAATGTCACAATTTCAATATGCAACACTCAAATATCGCATGTGACCACTTACACCTTAGTCCCTCGTCTTTATCAAATGTATAAATTTACCGGATGAATGCATAGACCAGATACTACGTTCACCGCAGTCTACGTCTGTGCTGTGGGTTTATAGCGTTGTTTTGCGGTATGACTGCATCCTGGTACAGGATTGCATATTTATCACGTCACGTCGTGTCTTTGTGATTGTTCCTTACTGAACTCTATTAAGAGCCATTTTCGTCTGCAACAACCAGCATCATAGTTGAGTGGTTCTTTGCTATCAGCTTACTGAATGTCGTGTCGGGTGATGGAATTTGTTATCTAGTTCCAGCTTCCCAATAAATTGCAGTTTGTAAAAAGAATGCAATAGAAATTCCCGTCGAACTCGTTTGAGATGAATCACGTGTAAAACAAAATACGCAGGAGCTTATATGAAAGGGAACTTGCCGCTAATTCCTGGAATAGCTGCGGGTTATAAACCCCTTTAGCACGCGTTTGTTGACTAGAATTTACGTCACCGTGATTATACTCATTATGTAAAAAGAACTTAATATTCGCGTTGTCTTATCATTACTTTGGTTTTGAGTAAAAAGAGAATGTTGATATTGAACTTTGTATTTACGATGAATGCTTAAAATGTGAGTAAACTATTTATAGGTGTTGTATAATACTTCCGCGATGCCCTCCCGATAACCACAATTCGGATAACACAATGAAGCTCGGCGAAGACAATGAAATTTAACTGGAATAGCTGGATGTTGAACAATAAAGTAATATTGGAAACGTTTAGTGCTTTTGTGCAGCGAACAAGACATTTGCCAGTGCTGTGCCGTGTTTAGGGAATAAAGTGCGCCTATCGAGGGTCCCCCATCTTTGCATGCGAGCACGTGCGGTGTACCAGGAGCCGATAGCTCGATAAGGGACATCGGCTCGTAAGTTAGCTTATCTCTTGCCCGTAGGAGTAACAACTCCCCACAGATTATGCTCGACCGTCCCCCGTGTAATGAATACTTCGTCGACGCGTAATTGGCGGGCGACTGTTCCCGTAAACGGGCCATTTGCCTTCTCGATACTTTCCCATCGCGAATCGCCATAACTCCCCTCCATTCAATGTATTGTTAGATTAATACCGGACATTAATCGGCCGGTCACTGCGACTCGAGGTCTTATTTAATTTACAAAGGATAACCGTATTTTACGGCTCATCTAACATTAGCCATGGACTGGAATGGCGATCGCCGCGCTGCCTATTCTAAAGATTAAGAATGCCATTAACATTCTGTGTTTATCAAGTTGTGAATCGCTTTCTATTGTAATGTGCGGAAGGCTAGACTCGGAATAATCGCTTGCAACTAGACACAGTGGTAGCGCAGGTTACAAGTTCTTCTTGAACCCGTTCCATCTTTTTGCATCTCGAGCGGCTTCGGGACGTGTTTCTACGTTTTGTGCCTCTCAAGGAATCTCAGTGGCCTGTACCGTTGTAACAGCGAACCCTAGCGGTAATCTCCGTGTACATCAGTCCGACCGATCCCAAGTCAATTAGTCGCACGTAGCTTTTTCACTAGGTCCATTGTCTTGAGCAGTGTATCGGGTGGCTCCCTAACGGTGCCTGTGATGCAAGAGGCGTGTGACATCGGTTGCGGCTTTTTGCACTGCGATCAATGCATGCCCGAGTGCAATGGCGTTAATGTACGAGTAACAGTGCCGATGGATCGTGACAAAACATTTCATCACTGCCGAACCGTTAATCCGATGGATTAGTTGCGCCTTATTTTGTACATGCTCATCAAGTTAACACTATGAACAGTGTTCTCAATTTATGCTGTAGATCGTTTTCCTTTGTTTATTTTGTGATATTGTACGTTAAGCATGCTATAGACAAATGTTTATGCTTAGTATATTGGCAACAGATCTAGTTGACTAGTCTTAAGTATTTCAAATGTGGTCGGTGATCATTCAATACTTGTTATTCTCACAATTATACACCTTATGTATGTTACATATTATATAAAAACATTATCTTAGCTCAAATTAATCTCTTCAACATATACCGTCCAAAAATAGCAAATTCAAAGGCGTAGATTTATGGCTGTCACCTAAACGGATTCGTGTCTAGAAAGACTTGAAATATGTCCATTTGATTGAAAGGGTTTCTTTCAAGGTTGCCCCCGAATTGGTTAGGCTGGCTTTGACATGCAATATTCACATGGCATGAAGGTTTAAGGATTTAATGTATTAAATAGGGTTAGGTAATCAGATGAACGAACATCTTTCAATGCATCAAATATTTAAAAATGTATGTTAAATATACTATCAAACTAAGAAGATGTATCGCCTACTTGAAACTTTTTACGTATTTAGCATTATTACGTATTTATGATTTTCAGTAGTGGTTAAACTATTAGAGCAGTTTTGTAGGGAATCATTTATTTGTATCCAATAATTGCTTAATAATAATAAATAAAACAATAATCAGTAAGTACTTGTTATGAAAAGCAGTAATAAACAACCATATCATAACTGCTTACACATAAATATACCTCTATAGGGATATAATTTCATAAGTGAAATTGTTAACGTACAGAATCTTTTTAGCAAAGCACAATCTATTACCCAACATTGCGCGCCTGATTTATAATAGCGGACAGTATTTTAAAAGAGCCACGGTCACGCCAGCCCATAAAGAACATTTGAGTCGCCCATCCACGGTAGAAAGGAAAATTATAGTGTGACCATAAACTGCTGCAAAGTTACAGGATCGTTAGGAGCCTCACATAAATATTGTATGAGATTATAAGGAAACGCAACATAATTAGATACTAACAAGCCGGGACGTTTGTGGTGGCCGATAAAAGGGCCATATACATCTTCTATTCCGGCACGTTACGACGGCCACAAAAGGTTCGCTTACACAGCACTCCACAGAGAAACGTTTGTATGGGCACATTGGAACTGGCCAATAACGCGCTTATGGGAATCAATTTAAATGGGGCCTTTTCTTTTCTGTAACGTGGCCTCCTTTGGATACATAAGGTCGCGGTCACACGTATGAAATGATTGGGCTTTTGATAGTGTTAGTTTTAAAGATGCTGAATAAAGTATGAACTAGCTTAATAAAGTATACACAATTTCGATATTTTATTGACTTCAAAATAGGTGTTTCACCTAATGCCCCTAAGCTAGATTTTTTTTTTAACTATTGTATATATTCTATTCTATATATAATATATTTCTATTTTGGGGGATAAGTCATACTAATGACTGTTGCTTAGTTAATTTGATCATCTTTAAACATTTTTCTTCTAATATGTTTATTATTATCAATAAAGTGTCACCTTAAATTACATCGATTTCTTTCAAACATTTTATACACGAAACAATCACACACAAAAGCCGTGACAAAATAAATTACACTACACAAACCTGACACAGGGCGTGGCAAGTTAATCGCGAAGCTGGACAGTTTATTAATTTGCATAGTCTTAGGGCCGATCACGATGCAATCGAGAAGCATCCCGAATATTCGAAAGGTCCTAGTAAACGGCGAAGGTTACGACCGTTCTTATCGGCAAATCTGCAACGCGTGAGAAGCTATTCTGTTTCCGCGTTTCGCAGACGATTTACGTTTACAATATCACTTTTATTGCGAATATTAGTAGGGAGTGTAGCTATATAATTTGCATGTCTTTGTGTTCACGTGGGAATGCCTATATTGATTTATGGGATGCAAAAACTGGCCACAGTTCCGTTGGGAATGTGAGCATGAATTAAGTTTAATAATACATTATTTTATTGTTCTCTTCGTTGATAGTACCAGCATTTTTATATTAAACACAATGAGTAACTGTTTAGAGAAATATCACATACATTACAAGTTTACTTCCGAAATGGTACACAGAACATATATCAATCACATTTGTATAGTTAAGTTTAGTTAGTCACATTTCATCCAGCCAGCCAGCCAGCCAGTAAGAAACAGAATGCTAATCAAACAAGAAGTTAAAGCTATTAAATCAACATTCAAACATGACAGTTGCTATTCATACGAACTAATAAATATCCCGACGATTCTTCGCAGACCTAATACAAACTTCTAATCAGGTTCTCAATCATGTGAAACTGGTACAAATGAGCCGCACAATATCTTAGTCAGGCATGGCCCTGTCAGTAATATTAAATTAGTCCTCTCCCTTCGGATCACGATCGTTTGTACGTCGTGGTCGGTTCACAATGAGAAACTAGCTTTAATTTCTATCGTGAACCTTACGGTTTGGATTCTTCTATCCTGTTCGATATTCAAACGTTTACGTAACAACGTATAAAGGAGTTTTTTAGATGAAAGGTTGATTACTTGACCGCTAATGAGATATCGCTATTGGGTGGACACAGGGTTAAGAATCATACTTTTCTTCACGATGATTTGAGTCGTTTACACTATTATAGTTTAGAATTACATACACATATGGGACATTATAATATCTCCTTGGTCGCTTTTTAGCATGGTAATCGGGGTTATAATGTCATAGGGAACATTGGTAACATGTTACTAGCCCATCGCCCAATATATTCCTTTTACTTCTAGTCCGTTAGTCGCCTCCTATGACATGCTATGAAGATCAGCAGCTAATTTTTATTCTTTCTTGTCCCTGACTATTTTAATATTAGAATAAAAAAATATGTACTATAAAATTATCGGGATCATAATCGGAAAAGGCATTTAAGTATAATTATGTTCTATTCATGTTAGCTATAAATTATAAACTAAAGTACCAAGCAATAATATAATAGTATTAAAGGTCTTATTATGGTATAAATCTAGTGTATTTAATAGCCAGATATCGACATTAAGTGACCACGTTTCGTATTTACTAGTGAAAATTAGCTGTCACTTCAAAGATGTGTTGTTTCTCGTACCTTTAAAGTAGGACAAATCAAGTCTTTTATGTATTTTGTTAATATAATACAGTAGTGAATACTGTCTCTAGAATCAAATAGCATGCAATCAACTTTTGTTACACTTGGGATGTTCAATGAAAATCCTTCAATCGTTAAAACCAATCATAAAATTGCATAAATATTCGAGGTTTCAGGTCCTGTCTTCTTTAAACATCTTGTATATATACTTCGGTATTCTATCTTTATAAATAACGTGAATTTTTCTATAGGTAAAACCTCTCTTACTAAGCATTACGACTTTCATTCCCTACGCAGTATCAAGAAGTTCGCGGGTTATAAATTATAGATAACATTATGTATTCGTTAAACACTTATCAATTCTTATCTTCTATCAATTCTTAACCATACCTTTTCTAAGCCGTATCGTTTTATACAAATGACTTAAACCTATGCTTAGGAACAGGTAGATTTCCCCACTATTTTCTTATCAACCTTCCATTGCGAATTCCTTTGAATCCTTGCTATTACCTTCCATTGCAAAACCCTTCAAATCCTGGCAATAGCAGAATCGGCCCACCGGTCACTCCTTGATAATTAATTGATTGTATCTCGGAACTACAATTGCCATAGGGCTAGCAATGCGAGCTTTAATTAAATGTAATGTGCTTAACACCTGTATTGTATTTTGATATATACATTATAAAGTCACGTTATCAAGATAAAACTCGTGTAAACGGTCATTAAATAAATTGAAAGGTAATTGGAATGGGATGTGATGGGATTGTTAGCACATATACATTCTAGTCCTTTAAAGCCTTTCGGGAGCGGCATAACTACGGAAAACTATGTAATTGGTAACAATATATATTAGGATAAAAGTGGTGATTCCATTGTTATACTTTAAGTGACCAAGGAGATCTTATGTTGCCCAAAAGATTAAATAATAATTACGTAAAGAATTATAGCTAGTTACTGTGATGAATATCCATATATTACTTACAACTTCATTTGCAAAAAGTCAATTTTTTATAAGTTTTTTTTACTTTCAAAAACTGATATTTATAATCCTTGTATTGAATAAAAAAGATTTTCATTTCATTTCATTGTTATGCATAGTAACTGAACTTTATTTTTCTAAATCAAGAATAGTTCCGACTTAAGTTTTGTGTCTCAGGTGGCAATATTTAAATCAGTAAGGCAGCTAAGGAGAAAGAAGTTCCCAAAGTTACAACCTCCTTGCTGGAACCTGGTAACAGTTGTGTAGTTGGCAGTCTTATGCATTATTTAAGCCTCTAGTTGGGTCGATCTTGGAGGCTTCTGTCTCAATGATTCAGGGCATTGTGAATCAAAGATGCTAATACTTCTAGTTGTTAGGATAGGAGGTGATTACGTGAAGTTCATACTCTATTTTACTCGTATATACGTTTTTTATATTCAGTAATAAGCTTGTATATTTACCTCTATTTATGTATAGGTTTTTTTTCTTCTGTAGTAAGCTAGTACATATATAAAATACTAGAGTTATTTGTTAATAGTTTTGTGTTATTGTAAAGGGTCAAAATAATTTAAAAAAATACAATCTTTCTTTCTTACTTTCCCATACATTTAGGAGTGCTATACAGGATCTTGGACTATACAAATATAAATATTCTAAACATTTGGTTAACATATAAGTATCTGAAACATTTTATTTAGCATTTCATTAAGAATCACATACGTAATTCCTTTATTTAATCACATCACGAAGCTAGAAAATCACCTATATATCTACGCTATATTGAACTTCCACTCCAGTTTACCATATAATAGTTTAAAGTAAACCCCGTAATTTAAATGAGTGACAACACAAATCGCCTTTTGAGTGGCTGCTTAGTGGAATTTCTAAAGCCTTCAATGTAGAGTGACGTTCAACATCGCATACAACCTTCGCCATAGTACCACAATGATTTCCATCCATCTTTTCTGACTTCAAAGCTGGCGAGGTGTGACTGTGAATTCTAAAGCTCTATGGAACGAGTTTATTTGGAATCTTTTACCCTTAGTGTTATATGTTGTAAATTGTGATTTGTGTAAGTAACTACTGTTTATAATTATTACTTATAAGATTAGAGTATGATGTTTTATAATATAAATAAAACATAGACACTGTTTTTCGTTTATTTTATTAGACGCATTGGTTTTCTTGTTTTGCTTTTTGTATAGTGTTATACAAATTGTATATATTTTGTTAATTATGTCACCCTTTATAACAGACGCAAAATCATAGTTTGAAAGGATAACAGTGTTAAAATATGTCTATTGGTAAGTAAGTAATTCCGATCTATGACTTTGATTCCTCTTCGTTAAATACAACCTCAAAGACTCTTTCATTCAACCAAAATGTTCAACGCAGTACCAAACCGGGAATCCAACCAAGAATCCTGAGCAGCGCCATCTAGGTTCCGAAGCAAACATTACGCAATCAAATCCGCCCAAAGCGCTCATAAATTTGCGCAGCTAGCAGTTTAGATGCTTACGCACCGCAATTTCTTTTGAAGTGCGCTCCGAACAGAATAAATCCATCGCGTCCGTATCATTATTGTGATTTACTATTTCGTTATTCTTAAAGGCACGACCCTCCCTTACAATTTGAGGCTCGTGTTCCGAGCTAACAGTGCCTAGGAAATTGCCCTTTCGCCGACAATTGCGGCAACCTAACGCGACTGCTGTCTTCGGAAATAACAGTGCTAGCTTCCGCGTACTCACTTTGTAAGCAAGTGTATGTTTTGCAGTTCCAAATACACATCGTTTAAGAGTACGTGTAAATACTAGTCTAGGGCTATATGTCCGTTATTTTCACTCGGTGCTCCGAAACATGGACTTGTCAATATTAAGTTTGTAATTTAAGCTTTTGCCTACTGTTGAGCGATTTAAGCGAATATTAGAAACTAATGTGTACGGATATATCTTTATGGGTACCTGTATGTACATTAAAAAAAAGATTAGGTTAATTACTGCAATCAATTAGATAAATGCGCCAGAAATTTTGGTTGACTAATTATTGCCTAAGAGCATCATGTTAAAAAATTATGATGTGCTTCGCAAATTTAATTTACTGTGTTAATTGTATAAAATCTTCTTTAGAAAATGCAAGCACTGATCTCTTAATTCTATTTTATCTTCCTTTGAAAATGCCAGTACTTATTATAGACAGAACACTTTCACTACATTACGTGATAGGTATAACATTTCATTTAAACACATCTTGCATTCTCTCTCCTACACGGACCTTCGTAATAACTGTAATCAAAACGAAACCTTCATTATTGAAGCCTCTTATTATTCACTCTAAATTCTTTTGCAGTTACACTTTTGGTTCCTTTTCTTTATTTGCTTCTTGCATTGAGACTTGCAAATATAATAGGTTAATCTAAATTTAATCTCAACTTTATTCAAGACGGCGTTAAAGCCAATTATTGAATCAATTCCATCTAATCTACTTTCGAAAGCAAATTATATTATGTCGTTGATAAAGCCCATAAAAACCTCACTGCATTAATGAGTTTTCAAGTACACTTTCGTCCAACTAAAGAACTGTTAACTGCATTTCACGTTGATTAAGAAATTTCGGAATTCAACCTTGTTTCGAGTGCGATTCACGACCATTTACGATGTAGGTCACTGAGCCACATTGTTTCATTGGCCACATTGGTACTTGACCGATTCTTTCCAAACCTAGCTTTGGAGAAATAACAATTAAAACGTGATCCTCTTTGAGCCTCATTTACAATTTGATTGAATCCAATCCGTGATTAGTATGCGAATAGACTGCCTTTTAATGTGATTAGGTATTCCCCCCGTTTCGCAGCTTTTACCTTCATTTAGGATAATTGTTATCTTTTCGAATCCACTCTTGTGCGAACATTGACTAAAGCAATTAGAAACTTTTTTGTTAACCTACTTTGATTGCTAAAGCGTTTATTAGCTTCTGAAGTATCTAACTATAAGATTAGACTCGTTAAATAAAGTTAGTACCTTAATTGCTTCGAAGACTTTTACGATTATCAATAATAAGGATGTCTGATACTTTAATTATATTATTTCTAATCTTGTACTTGTAATTGTGCATAGAATACTATCTACAACGTTTATATTCCTACTTTATAGAGAAGTGTACTAGTCTTTCTGTAATTTAAACTTAACAGTACTTAACTGAAGTGTTGACATCATGCGTACGCGTTTATTATTTAATATGTTGTAACGTTTACACTTTAATTGAAAAATTGATTGCATATAAACTTTTTATATAAATAAATGCAACATCACAAAGACCGGCTTCGTTCAAAGCGTAATAAACATCTTAGGGCTTTTCTATTTTAATGTTATCTCAATTTGTTTTATATTAGCCCATTGTTTTCGTTTATTTTTCCTCCATTATAATGTAGCCATCCAGAAGCAATCAAGATATTATTAGTTTCTTTTGTAAAATGAACACATTAAATGCACCAATTGTAGTGACTGGCAAGACGTCATTTATTTTTTCCTCTAATCGCTACCAAGAAGTGAATCGTTTATAAGTCGACGTTCTATGTAAAATGCACTTGTACCTACCACTTTTTACGTCGAAACTTCACGAACATTCATCTTAATTATCTTGTCTTTGAAACTTTTATTTTAAACATACATCGTGGTGTTACAATTTGGTCTTAATACATAATTGTTACTTACGAGTTTTGATGAAGGCGTTAAGTTTGTAATATTCATTAATCATCACACCTGTTCGTTACTTGAGACATAGTAAATGTGTTATTATTCGAGTAAAGTTTTGATACTCATAGTTATTTAAGTCAAAAACTCGCTCGATTTGTTTATTTACAAAGTATTTATATACAATTATTTTATGTAGACAAATTTTTTTTTTGTTCTAACCAATCATACGTAGTTACCGGAATAGAATATCTTTCACGAAAAAAATATATTAAAGAAGTAATGTATAATTATAATAGAATATTGTTCTCTAGAGATTAAATATGAACTTTGAGTATATTGCGTCCAATCTAACCTATAAGGAGATATTGTATTTATTGATGACCACCACCAACACCGCTTGTCACTTAGGATCCTTTCAGTAGAAAAAGTGGATACCTTGCTAACATGAATGAACCTCTGACTGCCCCGTTCGGGATAAAAAGTGTAAAAGAATATGTATATTTAAGAAAGCAATTAAAGAGTTCCCACACTATAAAAAACTTTGCTGTATCTTGAAGTGTAGATATTATTTATTGTTTGCACTCGGTGTGTCAAAACATACATTGTTAACATGATTAACATATTTTCTTCCATCCACTTCTTATTGCCTTTTTTAACTTGGCTTCAGAATACATTGTACCCAATCAACCATAGTCCATTTCTCAACTTGATCGTCATTAATAAAATTAGCTAAGTGATTGCACAAATTAGTTTTACATTCAACTGATCGTAAGAGATTGGTGAAAATGTAATGTTCCACATGCAATTTATTACTTGACGCGCCGTCTCACATTATGGAGAAAATTCTCAACTATTTACTCAAAGGCTCATTGAAATTCATTGAAGACTGGTAGTTACGTAATGCACAATGAAATGTTTAATTTATGTGAACATCTTGTGGTTATGAAAAAGTGAACAAGCCTCAATTACTGACGCAAAAACGCTTCTACCAGCGGAACTTAATAGGTACCAATAGGATTTTTGTTAGAAAGTTTCTGCATTTCTAACTTGCGTGTTCTTAACAACTATGGAATTCTATATTTAAACGTGTTTGTACTATAATTTAAACTGTTGTGTATCCTTTCAAATAAACCCCTTCATTATAAACGATTCTTGTTTTTGAATTTATCTATGGCTATTATCTCTAGTTGAGTAAATGTTAGCTGAATAGTAACTTTTATGTACTATTGTTAATATTGTTCTTATTTGTATGTCACGACTTGGTCATCGGTAGGCATGCAGTCATAATTTCCAAGTAGTAGACAAAGATGTGAATCTACACATCTTCCATAATTCTAGAACCATGCATACTACCTTATATCCAAAGAAATAGAGTGATATATATTACACAAAAGCTCTCAAAAACCTTGAATATAAAGCTTCAAATATCAGTTCATTTTAAATAGTTCAAAAGTTGTCAGGAAATGCCATTCCATCGCCTAGTAACCATCGCAAACGAACCAAAACAACCAGCTGTCTCTAATCTAACTCGTGCAGAATGACATCTACTTACGTTCTAATATAATCGCAGAGCGCGGAACTGACAGTGAAGTTGTTATTATTTATAGTTGTCTCGTTCAGTGATCGGTGGGAAAGACTCTGTTTATACGTTCCATGAACCCTTGCACCTGTTTTTCCGCTCCTCAATCTGGTGTGACTACTTTTTGTCGTGTACTTATGAATTTTACTACAAAAGCGAGCGCTTCCTACGAGGCAATAAAGGGTGTCTCCGCGCAAACATATTTTCCGCTGGAAGCTCATTTATCGCGAGCGCTAGGCTAAATTTTGTATCTCATCTCATTTTTTAAATAAAGTTACGCCGTTTTATTCAAAGAATAAAACTTCTTTCTCGCCCAGGCTCGGGATTATTGGATTTGGAGAAATGATGGGCTTAATTCTGTTTGTGGATTGTATAAGAGAGATACTATGTAAACTTGTGTGTTAATTAAGTAGGCATAGTGAAAAAACGAGCCTAAAATGAAATAAATTACGTTAAGCAAATGTAACTGCTGGGGTCTTTCTTCTATTTAGTTCAACATAATCTTAACATAATATATGTGTCTAAAAAGAAATTGATTTAAGGTGTATTATTAAGTATATTACTAATTTTGACAATAACATCATACAACTAATCATGTTTACTCAAATATCATTTCATAAATTACACACTATCTAAACACCAGCAAACAAACCCAAGATATCAGTCCAAGATTTATAAGACATCCCATTTCGAAGTAGCGTCATAACTGACAACACACATCAGTGACACTTGATCTGAAATATAGCTCGACCCATTTCAATCCGTCACACATAACACGGCCAGTTATTTGCCTGCGTGCTTTTAGCAAATTACCGTATCATTTCCTTACCGGTTATTGGAATATAATGTGCATAGATCTGTTGAATCGACAGTTACACGAGCCCGATATGTGAACTAATTCCGTTTTTGCATTCGGCTAAGTGCACTTAATCTGGTTAGTAACTGTAGATTGACATAGGCTGCTATCTAAAAGGTCAGTTATGTAGAGGTCGAAAGTAATTACAAGGGTGATATTAAGAGAGTCTATAAGCAATCGATTAAAATATGTATTAAAGGATATATTAGAAAGTACGTTTAGGTCGAGATCAATGAGAATGAACTGTGATTTCTATACAATATTTACATAGATTTCGTAACATTCAGATGTATAAGTTCGATGGCAGCAAAGTAATTACGGACAACTGCAATTTTTACAAAATGTTTTTTTTATAGAAAATAGCATATTATATCAATATCTAACGTTTCACGAAACAAAAATATAAAATTTCCTATTATTGTGGTTTTTTTCGGAAGTAATTAAAGATATATACCCTCCTTTTTTTAAAACAAGCAACGTAAACAGTGACATGTAACTATGTCCGTAATTGCGCGGGAGTTTGCGCCCCGTAATCTGGCGTAAACAAGAACAAGTGGCAGTTGTCATGTTCTTGCGCGGACAGGTTATGTTTTACAGAAAAAAATAATTTAAAAATATTTTTCTTGAGTTGCACATGAAACTAGATGATTTTATATTAAAAAGAAGAAAAAATAAGTGTGACTAGGAACAAAATACTTTTAAATATGGCAAAAAAGGAGTCCAGAAAGAAATTAACGACAGCACCGGTCTAATAAATAAATTAAACAGAAACTATGGAAAGAACAAGATTATGTAAGACATTTATTTTAAATATATTTTAATAACTTTTAATACGTTTTACTTTATTCGATGTTGATTTCGTTCTTATTTAGACTAATTCGAAACTTGAGGTTATTACGGCGTAAATGCAGATATCTGGCGGGTGTCATTATTTACTGCGGACTATACTACTCAGATGTCTCTATTTACAACCACTTCATACAAGTATTTTGATCGAAATTTATTTTTTCAGTTAATTCAGGTACCGAGAAAGCTCTTATACAATAAGAGGGCATCCTAGAATAAATTGAAACACAATCCCTAAATAAAAGATACTATATTATTATATTTTACGTCGTAGAAACGTACCCGTCCCGTTCAAGTCTGTGACGTTATAATGCTAATTAGGTGCCGTGATTCAATGGAATCTTTGGGCGATGGGCTGGCAATCTGTCATCAATGTTGTATATGACACAACATCTTTAATATTTATGCTAAAAAGCGACATAAGAGGTATTATTATGCCTCCAAGGTTCTGTCCACCCCATATTTACATTTACATCCATACATATCTTCATGCTCGCAAGTTCATAGATAGTAGCATCCCTTGTAAAAGGGCATCCCTGTTATACAAAGTCATTCACTAGCTCCACAATCTCCTTATCAATTTCAACTTTACAATATCCTTCCGTTCCTTTCTACTGTCATAACTTTCGCTTCATACCTCTCATCTTAAGTGCATGATCCACACACGTGAGCATTTC
Source organism: Leucoptera coffeella (assembly GCA_030578115.1). Lineage (NCBI taxonomy): Eukaryota > Metazoa > Arthropoda > Insecta > Lepidoptera > Lyonetiidae > Leucoptera > Leucoptera coffeella. The sequence continues at coordinate 47,395 of JAMBLF010001024.1, forward strand.
CTGCAACTCCCCAGCAGATGAGGCAAGTTGAATCTGGTCGTTTATTCTGCTCACCCATACGCTATCCCCAGTCTTTTTACTTAAAAAAAATTATCAATATACAACTTCACCTTCTTCGAGTAGGGTTTGATAAAAGCAATTTGCTAAAGATGAAACTGTAGCAAAAAGGGGTTCCAACAAAGTTGTCAGTTGCCTTTACGATTACATTAAAAGGAAAGCTGAAGAGGGTCTAGAAGATATGCACTTATGGTCAGATAGCTACGGTGGTCTGAACCGGAACCGTATTGTTTTTCTATAAGTTTGTGTTTACGAATTGTCAGAGACAATCGATCCGCATCTGAAAGGTTTCTGACAAAATATCTCTTGCTTCACTCACACCCATTAACCTTATCATACATGCTCTACTGTTCTTCACACTACGTACACCCACCTTGACAAGAATGTCTCCAATTTGATCTCAATAAGTTCTACGCGGCCTCCCCCGTCCGAATATACCTTCCACTTTGGCTTTATAGATTCTTTTAATAATCCTCGTTTAATCCATCCATACATCTTAACATACCTATCTCTATTTTCGTCTCTAAATCTTCTTTCATAGCACAACGTTCACGCATCACACTATACCGTAGCCTTTAACAGAACCTAACATTACACACTCTCCTGAGGGACCTCATCTCTACCACAATAATTTTGCTTTCATGATTCTTCTGCCATACCAGCACTCATTACCTTACATATTTGTATTTCCCATCGCTTTTTAGAAAAAGGTCATACATAACAAGAAGGAGACAGAGTCCATGCATTAATTTTCTAAAACTAAACAGATTTTCTTTCACTAGAATGGTACACCTGCGTTTGCTGGAGTAAACTCAATAATGAACCCTATGCAGTTGTTGAAGTGAGCTAAAACGAAATTCAGAACTTCAAAAGTTTCTTGAACAGTACCTACACATGATTAAAAAACCCAGGACTTGGTGTACGCGAAACATTGGTACAACCCCATAAATCGGACATGATATCTTAAAATTACGATTTAGATATTTAGATGAAATGTCTATGATCACTGAATGTTGCAAAAAAGGCACGGTCTCAGCAGAATGAAACCATTCCATTGGAACTCTCAAATTCTTATAATGCAGGAATATCATTCACGACTGCTAAGTACAATGATTGTCTTTGTGTTTGCAAAATCTAATCCCACCATCTGATCACAACTTCTTTAAGGAGTTAAAACATGGTCTAGGTGATGAAGGAGACGTTGACACTGATGAATAGTTCCTATTCAACCTACTTTGTGATTAAGACAAAACGAGAAGACTTACTAGACTATTTTATTTCATACATTTTCGTTTACTTACATTCAAATTTTTATTTTGTTTTCTACGTGAATAAGAAAGATACTTAATGTAATGTATAAAAATAAAAACTATAATCAAATATAGTTCTAATTAAAGTTTAAGTTAACGAAAAAACCCCTAATGTAGCACTAAAACAATTAAAATAAATAGGAATGCCATACTTTAACTGAATCTCAATAATATATTTGATTTTACAGGTAAATGATTGTAATTACATAATAATATTTCTTGAGTTTTATGTATATTAGCATGAAGTAGATAAAGACGTGTTTAAACATTCCAGTGACTGACTAAAGACATCTGCATTATTTGGCTAGAAAATATTATTTTGTGTTTACGAAGATATATAATTTATTTGTTTAATTAGTTTTTATACATATGCTTATGGTTTTTATTGCAAATAACGTGTTTATTTTGTATTAAAAAGTTTATTTAATTTTACAAAGTAAATAGAGACATCAGTCAGTTGTCTTTATTGCTTGATTCTATAGTACAGCGTAAAAAAAAACAAGTACCGTATTTCAAAAACTATAAACAAATATAATGATTTTTCAATAATATTTAATAAATAGTTATATTAAATACCATTCCTGAAAAATTCATAAACATTGTATGTATTGTTTAGAAAATACACCGTTTTTTCACGTTTTTCGCTCCCCTGTAAAATTGCGTTTTTGTAGATGTCTTTATACACTTTGCTGCCATCGAGTTATCGCCGGAATAAATGTAACGATATTATTAATTGTAACCACTAATTGATTCCTAGGTAAACCTCTACTTACTTTATAATTCATTACGTCATAAAGGAAAGAATGTAGTATATTTCATTCTATTTAAATACCAAATCAGCACAGGACTCGTACTATATATTACTATAATTGTATACATACATATAACTACGTCTCTTGTTAACTAACGGAATATGCAGCGACTATTGATCGCCCCATTCAACGCCCTTACAAATGTATCGATAATAATTAATGCTATCATATCTATGATACTATCACGAACGTTAACAAAACCGTTGAGTGTAAAATATCCCAAGCAGCCGATATCATTCGCAGGTCCTCCTCAAAGTTGACAGGTGGTCACGAGATGTTCACGCAATGCTCACGGTGCCCCGATAACCTTTCATGTTCCGTTTAACGCAAACAATGAAACGGCATTTGGTCATCACGACCGTAACAGTTCCCCTAATTTTATGTAACCTCCTCCGATTGAGTCGCCTTTAATAGATAACTAACTGGTGATAGAGCACTTTTAAGGAATTTGGTCATTGTAGGTCGACTTTTTAGTCATATTAATGTATAGCCTAAGAGTTATGGAGTGGACAGAATTAGTGAGAACATTGTATATAAAGGTGTATTATGTTAATCTTTGATAAGAAACGTGCTACGTTATATGTATGTCCAAATATGTGATTATATCAGAAAGGTACACATGCCATAACATCTGACAGTGAGCTTTAATATAATATATATATATATTAAAGCTCACTGTATATATATATTACTATACTTAATATGGACAAAAAACGTGCAACTAAGCGTTAATTGCGCAAAAGTATATCAATTAACACATCATATTTAAACATAATCATACTTCGTGTTAACATGTTTATTAAAACATTTTAACGACACATAAATTCTATAAATACTTGTAAAGTGCGTTCAGCGTAGTTTGCATGAGAATCTATTTAATGCAAGGTGACTCAACTCTAACAAGCTGTCTTCACTTTTCATATACGGCACAGCATTTTAGTATAACGACTCTTAGTTTCCGAGAACAATGCAGCAAATAGTCACGATTTCATAGTCAATCGCAATCTTAATGGCATTATTTGAATTCACTTGCGCATCAACTTTCGGCGAATCATTTGGCATTAATACTTCTTTTTGCTCTCAACTCCGTATGCGTCCGTTTTATCTTTTGTCATTGAGTTTCCGAGAAAGCTCGCAACTTTCGTTTTGGTAAAGAAGCACTTTGTTTTATTGTAAGGAGGATTTGTGAAAGTAATGCCTTCGTAATAGGAAGCAAATTATGGTCAAAGACAACGCTTTGTTTACGGAAAAATCAAAGGAGACTGTGTAAAGAGGGCTAAGAACAGAACATTCGCATTAATATACACATACGTACTAAACCAACGATTCTGAAAATGGTGAACAGCAACATGAACGTACCAAAACCTACTAATTATGTTATAAACAGATATTAAGAGATATGAATTCAATGATTACTGCTGTTATATTATGTTTTTCAATCACAAAAACAGTTGTTAATTCGCTATTCTTATAGTCCCCGATGCTTATTACGAGTACGTTAGGGTTGATATGGATCTTTTCAACTCAAAACCCTATATATTAAATAAATAAATAGCTAAATAATAAACCATGTTTCACGTGCTTTTCTACAACATATCTCTAATAATAAAATTACACAAAATTACATGACCGAACTGCTATTTAATTTCACTCAACTCTGTTAAAATTGTGTTTAAGTTTCGTTCGGACATCGTGGTAGCATGTTAAGCGATGGTCGTAGGCAGCATAATAACTATATTTTAATATAATTTACGGATGCAAGAGCCTCTATGGATCACGTTTTGTACTAGATAGGAGTCTTATGGACGTCGCTATCTAGGAATGGCCCTGTATTATCATAATGCCTGAGAGTCTTACTCTATAAAATATGTATAAGCTTGACCAGATGACTATCATATACTTAATAATATTATACGCTTACATAAGTTACTTTTTAAAACCAAAAACTTCTAGAAACTTAATATTTGTGTATGTTTCTATAAAATCACAAATTAGTTCGCATACCTTGCCTGACAGTTCAAATGACTTTATGAAGTATAGACTCTAATATCCGATTTTGTTCTACGTGTAAGTTCATTTTATACCTGCCAACAAAGTTACAAATATGGTGATCGAGTGTATTGTTGTAGGGAAACCTCATGGGGTACTCTTCTGAGCTCATAGTGCATAAAAGTAACTTTGTTTGTGTAATAAAGATATGTAGGAAATTAATATATGTTTACTTACATAGGGAATGTACCTAGACTTAAGAATTAAGTTGATTTATGCTGGATCTTACCTGTAAATAAAAAGAAATATCATTAGATTGTTGTTAGTTGAAAAACAAGATTAGAAACAACAAGTTAATAATCATATATTTATTCAATTAGAGTTTATTGAGTTTTTGTGACATAACCTTTCGTTTTCTCGTCTATAAGACGTGAACGATTTGAATAGCAGTAACAACTTTCAATTATTATTTACACTAATGAATCTTTGATTAACTGCAGACTTCTAAGTACTAAACTCAGAATGAAATTATTCATAGAAATGATTAGAAAGTGTCCGATTTTCCTTTGAAAACCAACAACACACTATCGGCAAAAAACCTATCATCACAAGTCATCAATCGCGTAGTTACAGCTTAGGCGATAGAGACAGACAATCTTGCAAGTGTCAACTCAACCATCAATGCCCATAAACTACTATTAGTCATTATCATTGCAACTCGTGCATGAAATGTTCGAATCACTAGCTCCGAGTAGGTATAGCTCTCGTTATGGATACAACGGTGCATATTCGCACTAAATTCAGGACATACAAAACTAACATTTACACCTTGCGGGACCTTATAAGTGGATACAAGCTTTTATGATGTATTTACGACTTACACTGACAGGAGACTGTCAACATGATTTAAAACGGTATCATCGGAACAATCTGTGGTCGATTGATTTACATTTTATGTTCTGTCATTAAACTAACTGGTGATAAAGTTTGCTTTCGCTACTCAGAAACACTGAGGTTGAATTGCTATGGGTTTTAGGTTAGTGTTACAGTACACCGCACTCGCTTAGTGCACTTTCAAAGGCGCAGTCTTATGCAGATGAGAGTTGAGACTATTGGCCTATTTCGTCAAAGGTGTGTTTGCCAATAGTCAGAACAAGTCCCTTTATTTTAATTTGGGTAGTTAGGACAATTCATTTTCATTTGTTTCGACGGTTTGCTTTCTCTTGCTGTTTCAATAGGGACGGGACGCATTAACAAAAGAAACGATTAAACGAAATGTTCCGTTTCATCGAAAATTGTGTCAATTTGTTTTAAACAAAGAAAATGACAGAAAGCAGTAATTTTTCGCGTTATCTTTTGTTTTTGGGCGCAATTAATTAATTTTTTCGAAAGTTTAGTGACAAAATGTAATTGCCTCCGGCTGGAAGATTAACTGTTTCGTTCCAGAATTCTAAAAAGGCCTTTGTTTTGGAATTTTTATTTCATAAAGTTTCATTCTGCTATTCTTGGTCTGAATAATTTAGAAACGCACAATCTAAATCTCTTTTATATACGCCTAACACCCTGACGTAGTTACTTTTTCACGAACATAAGGCCATCACTATTCCATCTCAGTTTCTATTATTGAGACGAAAACACAAACAAACGAAGCACTGTGCTATAGTGTCACTAAAGGTACTTTAAACCATGTCGAGCACCTCAAAGAATGCGTATGGATGTCAATGAAGCGAAAGTGATATGCGAGCATCTATTAATGCAGATCCGTGATCACTGCCTACTACTCTAAAAGGAAACGTGCGTGATTTATATGTATGAGGAACAGATACATGCTCTGGCTAGGAATTGATCCTTTAGTTTAGCATAGAAATGTATTATAATCAGTGCCTACACTATACTGGAAAGCGTACTTAATATTTGGATTTTTGTGATTTCGATCTTCAAATTTCTGTCTACGCTGGATAGGATATCAGTCGTCATGTTAACGTATTTAGCTCCCATTAAATAGATTATATTTAGTTCTAGTTGGCTTGCCTGTTCTTACAAGCCTTTCATACGTTTACACGCCCCTGATAAAATCTAATGGGTATTGTTTCGTTGGGAACGAGCCAGTCTTTGATTTATCATTATACAATTTATCTTGTATCAATAGCTTAGATACTATCTCCCTAGCAGATACAGATATTAAGTTTCTTCAACGAGATAGCGCATTGTGATTAGTATAGTCAAGTAGGTATACCTTTTGAATTTGAAAGTGTAAGTTACTGAGAATGGCGCTCGAATGATGAATCAATATTAGTAAAAAGCGGTACGGTTCGATGGGCGCTTCAATAGCACCTGCTTCAAATGAATTTGGGTCGATTTTTTGCGATCGTTTTCACTGTACAAACAATTTCTACGATGTCATTAGAAATATTCACATTCGAACGTGTTTGCGGCACTTCTTTATTAGTACAGAAAGTGAAACTTGGAAATACGTGAGTATTGAAATTATTTGTTTGCGGAGTAAAATAAACTCCTTTGATGTTTCTGTAAAGGCTCTATGATGCTTCGTTTTTACCTGATAAGTACTTGTGTGTATACAGTCTTTTTCATGCTTCTTTTTTTAGCAGCTATGTAATTACTAAATGTATTTTTTTTATATTAGTATGTCACTTTATCTTACAACGGATCTTATTTTGTATCCTCAGTATTTTATTATATATATTATTAAAAAAACTTTTGTTCATGCATATCAATTATGTCTAATGCCCAAATCATGTATTAATACTTATAATCTAACTAATAAGTATATAATATAAAGTAATAAGTTTAATAAACTAGTATGTACCACTTCACAACTCAAAACAAAGAACAACACCGTCAATATGTCACTGTCTTATTATAAAATTGTTAAGTCATTTGGACATAATAAATAACTCATTAAAAGTGGCGCGAGTGATTGATGCTAATTTTGATTGACTTGAATAACGCGAAGGCCCGTCCGTCTTAATTTCACTTTTACATTCCTCGGCGATAACCATCGCGCCAGCCGTGAAATGGTCTACATTGATACGCTACCTAATCAATCTTGAACTCCTCACCTTTACACTTCCCTGACCTTAACTACACAACACAATTCAGACATGTGGCTTCCTCGAATTGTTTGTGAAAGTGTATCTTGCGCCTCACAAGCTCTGACAACGTACAATTAAAGCTCGTAATTTTTGGCTTGCTATACCAGACGCCTAATACTGTAATTATAAAGCCTATTGTACGCTATCTAGGTGAGATATCTATTGATCTCCGATATTCGAGCGCAAATGACCCTGCGCTTTCCAATAGGAAAATAAAGCGCAGAACAACTAATTATTTAAAATTACACCGGTAAAGCAACCAAATTGAATTAAAGCTGCGAAACAGTTAGACAATGCGGCCATTGTTCAATATTTTGGTCGCTCAGCTAATGCAAGCGGTGCTCTATTGTGTTAATTAATGCCAGATGGAGCGGTACTCGGAACGGTATCGATGCACCGCGTATGAGCCGCCTCCCCTTCTCTAGCGAGACCACAGCCCAGTTATGAGGTGAAACGCAAGGACGGGAACCGTTCAGCCATTGTGTATCTTGGAACTTTTTGTCATGCGTCTCACCGATCCGTATTGTTGCCTGCTCTACTCTATTGAGACAGATAAGTGCGCTACTCGGCTCAAGACAGAGATGGTGGGATTTTTTGCACACCTTCCGTGATAGTTGACGTTCGAAAGTATCTTGTTTTGACGCGGGTATGTTTGTTTTCTGCCGCTGCTATCTCCCACCCTAGCGCGTGTAATACAATGCTAATGGTTGTCTTTGATGCATGTACTTGAATCGTTCGAGTTGGTATCGCTGTATTGCTCCCATTCATTTGTGACGTCGCTAAATACGTACAAATTCCTGCATAACAGAGGTTTTTTCAAGCGACGCTATCGTCTTATTTTTATAATGAACTGCTTTTGATTTACGTTTATTCTGGTTCCGTATTGTTTTGAGATGCGGCAAAAACGTACCAAAAGTAATTTCGTGTAGAAAGTAAGATATAATATAACTTACTTTAAACAAAATATCTTGAACCATTTAAATCTAGCTACATAAACTCATAGTAATAAGAAGTAACCCTAGAACCCACACTCCGTTGAAACGAGGAACAGTCGCTGTGGTTTTGATTCGAAACCCAAGTGGAAATGAGCTCACGCTTATCGTTTATACTCTCCTCGTAGTCTTCGCTGGGAAACCACAAATAGAGTGCGGCATATCGCCCCCAGCGCTTATAGGCACATGTAATAGCTGAGAATTTCCGCTTCATATAGCAAATGGTGTCCTTTGCCGTCGCCCGCCGTTACGAGTTTGAGTTCGCGTGAATAACTTCGTTACATGAGATTACGACATCCATCTGTAATAACATTCTGATATGTACGTCAGATACCGAACATGATGTTGCATCAAATTATAACGTTCTATTTGAAGCTAATATTATGTTTTGTGCTGAAGAATATTTCAATTATGCGTTTTTGTACCCGTGCAACGGTTTTCCCGATTGATGTTTACGTTTTTAAGCGACATTGATAAGAAACGCAACGGAATTTCAATGAAGACCTACTTAATGGCTTTTCAAATTTATGCGTCGTTTGTTAACATACGCATCACGTCTGTCTTCTAAATTGTGGAGTAATTGTTGTGTCACATTTCACTTATAACAATAATCAATGTAAAACGCAGTTGAATCAAGTCGTCATTTACATTCATACTATATGTATTCACGCCTCTAAGTCCCTAAGGGAATAGGCCCAGTCTATCGATCACCACCTGAAACGATCCTGACAAATCTCCCTTGCTTCACTAACATCCATTAACCTTCTCACACATGCTCTTCTATTCTTCACACCGCGTACACCCGGCTTGAGAAGAATGTTTCTAATTGGATCGGAATATCGCGTCCAACTTTACCTTCCACTTACAGTTGTCATTTACAGCTCTTATAACATATCCCGAGAACAACCCTCGTTTACATACGACGCTTTTTATTCACACTGAAATGATGTTACTCAGTGTAAATAAATTGTTTACTTGGGTCGACTGGAAGATTTTCTCGTAAGCTTCCAGTTCTCAGGTTCCGTAGCTATTAGAATAATGATGATACGAAAACTCGAGAGGAAACCCACGCTTAGAGTGACGCTGATTAATGGTACAGGAACGGTCGTCCTACGTGGTCGCATGTTTAGTGCTCGGTAGAACCTGCGCATTCAAGCCCTAAAGGGTTTAGACATCTTCCTTTAATATATGTGGACGTCTGGTGATGAATGCTCCAGTTAATGTACAGCTAGTGGGTTATTGATTGCTTACGGTTGGCTCACAAATGCAATTTCCAATGCTCAACTTGAGATTTGTAATAAAATTATATAAACACTGTTTCCGTTATTCATTCGCATTGACAACTTGATCGTTGTAAATTAACTTAAAGAAAATCTTCATGTTTACTTGTAATTTTATATAAAATTAACTTCCGTTAATGCGACACTTTCGGATTTGAAACTATTCATTTTCAAACAGTTAATTGTAATAGTATACCATTAATCTTTGTGGAGTTCTAAAACAACATTTTATTACTCAATTTCCTTTATCCATCCAACTTTCTACACTTGACAATACTGTAGAACAAAAGGATCAATCATCAGATATAAAGTAGACCGATAGAAGAAAAGCCAATGATTGCTTTGTATAATTTCGCAGCGCTTGTGGACCAGTCTAACGGCACTGCGGTCTTGCGCTTTCTTGGATTACCATAACCTCTTGACACAGTTGTGTTGGATTCCTCATGAAATTGATTCTGCCCTTGGCCTTACCTCTGTCCCAGTACTGCACCCGCAATTTAATTTCGCCGAGTCATGACCCGCCGGTTAAGGCGTGCAGTAAATCAGGCTTATTCGCATAGTTTTCCAACTGCGACGTGACATAGATTGTTATCGTATTGTGTGATACGAATGAGGTTGGGAGTGTGATTAAACTTTTTGCTGAGAAATGGAGAGAATCTTTCACTTGACACTTGTGTTGGATTTGCATCTAGTTATGATACTTATTTTAATTAAAATCCTTGGTAACTAAATGTTTTATGGTAAATGGAAATGTGATCACAGGTTAACACATGAAAGAAGGAATAAAGGATAATCTTGTATGTTTTAATTTATGAAACTGGACGTTAAGGTTGATATTGGATCCACGAATTTATGCAATACATTGTTTCTTGTAATTAAGTAGACAAATGTTGCGCAAACCTCGATACATCTCATAACCCAATAATTGTACTGTGATTCTAATTTATTCTATTCTTGACACTCTTTTCTTTATTTTTTCAGGTAAGTGACTTGTGAAATTAACATCTTTACGGCCCTGCTAACTTATGGTAAGTTATAATTTGTTGACACTTAAACTCAAGTTTACGGTTTCTTGGACTTTGCGTTTAATAAACGTTTTTATGATTGCAATAAAGCTTAATAGCGCAATGGGAATAGTCGTGACACCTCGTTACTTCTCACTATTGTATGCAGGGCTTTATACGACCCTTGAGTTCTAAGAGTAGTAGTATGAATTGTGCGTATATAATAGTTATTAGCAATAGGTAGGGGATTTCATTATATTTAAAGATTAGCGTTACGAATTTCCATCAGATATTTAAAAGTTCGTGTGATTTGCGATATATGTGATACTAAAAGCAAATATATTTATCAATTTTTTTTCTATTATTGTGCGTAGATAAAACTTATTTTATTAGAAAAGGATTAGGTACGGAATATTAGCAATCACCTATACGAAATAAGCTCACATTTTCTATTACATATATACTCGGGCTAAGCTATAGGAAATGAAATACCTTCGAACATTGTGAGACATTCGCATGCAAACATTTTCGTACACATCCAACGGAATAGCAACGAGCCATTCCGATAGCGGCGTCGAATAATGCATACGCTAACGTGGGTGGTACCTCGAACAACATTTGACAGTCTGTGCGCTGCCTTATCAAAATACGAAACAAGGGCATTAAATACGAAGTGCAGATATCGTGACTCAGGCATAAACTGTTTCGTGGTCAGGCCCTTAGGGGTACACACGTGGGTTCTAAACGGACCGCGGGGAACTGGGTCATGTTTTGACAAGTACTCCTCTATGAGGCTGTCTCGTTTGATGTGGATAAGTATTTATGTGATTGGCTAGTATGATGATCTAGGAATTGAATTGAATGTAACCTACCCTTTATTTGTGGCATGTTTTAAGCGGTAACTAAAGCATATATTATAAGCATATAATTCTTTAAGAGGTATTTCAAAAAGTGACTTGGGAATTTCTTTGCTCCATATTTTAATTTTTAAAATTGTTTTTCTGTCAAATAGAGCAAATAAATACTGATATTGCTTCGAATCAATGGAGCAATGGTTAGACGTAAATTGACGTCAGATAATCAGTAAAGATGAGTCGATAGAGAAGTAGTTTAAGGTTACACCGCCTAAGTATATCCTGCTGACCCGCGATGCGATAGACCGTTGATAGTCTGATGAACACTTTCACACAGATAAATTATCCGAAGGCAATTTAGCATAAGCGGTGAACTACGCTCGGTTACGATGCTATCGCGATATTGAACCTGACATTTATAACGAATGAAAATGAGATGTTCGTTCGCTCATACCGTAGTTATAGACTTGGACGTTTATGATGGTCTTAGAAAGCTAATGAAACATTTCCATCAAGTTTACAAATGCATTTATTATTAGGATTGTCATTATATATCATAGACATTTGTTTGTTTTTATGCAAAAAATACTTATAAATTGATGAAAATTTCTATTCTATATGGTACGTTTTAATTACAATCGTAGCAACGGTTTTCATTGGTTTTAATTGAACAATTTTATTTACTTAAAGCAGTTTTAAACGCGTACTTTAATGACAACTGTGTCATTCGGTGGTATTTATTTATGTCAGTAGGTTTCATACTCGTATCATAAGATGTGAAAGATAAATATTATATCTAGTTAAGTACACTTTATGTGCAGTTATCCCTTTTGAGATTGCTCTAGTAACATAAATTCAAAGCGCGGCTCAATAATAAGTCCATATTTTATGTCTAGATATAAGTCATCCATGTTTTGGTATGGCGAAATCCGTGCCTAGGAATCTAATTGCCTATTCATGGATCTGACTCGGTAGTCAGATTTTCTATTCCACGCAGTCACTAAAATCACTGTTTAGCTGCATCACAATGGTTTTAGTGAGGAAAGAAAAAGCTTTACTTAAAAAAGTTAATCCAAATTCGTAATTACTGAATTTAATTTTAGGATGTAATCTTGACGTTAACTGATATAGTTGAAAACGTATGAACATTTCAATTTAGTTCATTAGTTTTTAGGTACAGCTTGATTTACGGTTTAAAATACCTTTGTCAAATCAAACATTGAGTTTATTTCAGTTTTAATATGGAGAGCGCTTTTACCATAAATTCCTGAATAAACCTGCCAATGTCTAACACCGCTCGTATAACAAACCTGACTAGTATACAGGTTTCATAATATTGGAATAGGCAATACAAGAAATCCATACGTCTCTTGATTGTAAATTCCTTATTTACCACCAAGAAGGTTCCCGTATCATATAGAACGCTTTGTCCACTAACAAGAGCCTTAGAAATATCTGTAGAAAGCCAACACTTGGGAAGCAATCGAAAGGTCAGTCGGGTCATACGACTTTACAGCAGGCCTTACGTCTTACGTACAGCTTTGTTACCTACATCACCTTTGGTGTACCATAGTGATTTATGAGGCGAAGCTAATCTCAAAAGAGGCGTTTAATTAATTTTGTTAATGGCGGTTCTAATAAAGAAATGTATGGTATCCAATACGTCAGTTCGTTAGTCGCTAATTAAGATTGTTTCTTTGATATTTATTACTAAGATTATTGTACATACATTTGCATTAAAACCGTAAAAGCCTTTCAGAGTAGTCAGAAGTTGACAAACTAACTTACTGTCTAAGGTTTTGGTCACTAAATACGTACCTAATTTGTTATTTTGATACGGAATTATTTGTCATCAAAATCTCGGCGCCAAACTTTTGTTTTATCTAAGAAACCTGGTGCCTTGGATTCTATTGTTTTGAGCCAGTTTCCGCTCGGCTGGCCATAGACGTTTCGGTGATCATGACTGACCTTTGCGCCGGTTTGAGCCCTTCCATCACAATATAAGCCCAAATTATCAATTGATTGCACCGTTCAATCGATCTATTGTGAAGTGTATAAGGGATTTGTTTGTAACGGGATTTTGGATTGCAGTGCCAGTGTCGTTAGTCTTTTTTTATTATAAACAACTTTGATTTAACTTGAGTAGGATTTGATTTGAAAACTTTTTTCATAATTAAGTAAGGATTATAATTTTATGTTCGTTATATGATGTTTATTTATTTATAACTGCACGGTTTCGGTATCCTATACAAATGCAACCGAAAAAACATGGTTTTGTATTGTTCACTTACTTGAATTTAAATTCCAAACAGTTTCATAGATTTCGTTTACTTATGAGACATTTCATTTTAATAAACATGTACGTTAACAATGCATGTATCTGGTATTAACATTCGAACTGCCTAGAATTCCTAGTTCATTGAGATAATACTCGTTTTAAGATGTAAATGCTATCTCGCCAGGACGTTTCCTGTAATAATGTTGTTTCCTTGAATAGCTTTATTTAGCCATTTAGAGTACTGTTACACGAACGGATTTAGGCATCTTTATATCGCATGTTTATGTTAATACACATTCACTATAACAGGTATGAGTATGCTACAATGTTGTGTACTAAGAACTGAAGAGCTGATGTTGGTATCATACTTTGCGAATTTTGTATTCAATACGTATAAGGTCAAGCAAGGTGTCAATGTGAATTTTTGTTGATGGATTAGTTGCCATTAACTACTACAATTTTTTGATATATTCCATTGTAGTACATAACAAATACATTCTTATATAAACTGTAGCATTGAGAGACTGGAGCCTGTGTTACAAGTCTTCAGATATAATACAAGATTTCTGACATAAAACTCACTGTACAACTATTTACTTACGACAACAGTCTAAATATAACGAAAGCATTTTCAAATTCTTTTTAATCTGACAACCCCATCGAACATTATGTACGCATTTATCTATATATGTTTATAAGAGTCACTTTCCCACAGCAAAGCCCTTAATTCCGTTGGTCTCAGACCTTTAAAGAAGCAATAAATATCTGGTGAGAATGTGCTGAATGTAGCACGATGTAAATTGACTCTACGTGCCTCTATTTGGCCCAGTAGGAAAGCTCACTGATTCACATCGTATGGCCTAATGCATACGTGTACTTTTTACACCTTTAAGCCGAGATGACACAGCAGTAAATATAGTGTTGATATTAATATAGCGTTTTGATATTAATTCACACTTTTAGTACGACGAAGGTAATTGGGGAAAGTTTAACGGTAATGCTATAAGTTTCTGTAAATATCGATATATCACCGTTTGCATCTTTATGTAAATATAAAATATACCTACATATACAAAAGCAGTATACAGTCAGTCATATTAATTGTACACTTACATATTATTCTACAATTCTATAGAATAAATAATCATTTGAAATAGCATATTTCTTTAGTATAATCTAAATGTTATCAATCAATTAAAGATTCTGTCCTGATCTTCGAAAATAAAGATCGTTATTTTTATGCATTTAAATGATGATAGAATTCTTAGATAAGTTAAAAACACAATTTGTATGTATAAAGCTACATGTTTTAACATAATTAAGTCGATAACTTTATTACGTTGATAATCATTCTAAGCTTTTCTTTCTAACATCCTTATTACATAATATGTACAGGAAATTGTAAAATGTTATGGTTCCCCTTTTTTTTACATCATATTTTTCTCACAGATATTATAGAATGATGTTATTAAAATGCTTATTATGATTTAAATTCATGACTGTCCTAACTGTCATTAATTATATCCAAGTATAAAAAAAACTCCGTTACAGAATTCCCAGAGAACTTATATAATCCCAGAGAACTTAAATAATACGTATTTTTCAGTCATGAATTTCTTAACATTCCAATCAATATTTCTGTAGACACAAAATATTTGTGTACATATTTAATTAAATAATAATTTAAAGACGTGATGAAAAAAGTCCTAAAAATTCATTCAGTACGGACACATATTAAGCCTAATCACTAAATAGAATTATGCATACCTAACGAGTAGGCGATATAAAGTGATTTAAATGATTGCGTTGAAGTCTTCCTAACTGTGATTATGATTGAACTCATTTGTCGCGCGCGTGTTATGAGGTTCCAGTGTATGTAGTTTACGTAGCTAGGTTAGTGGAAAAGTAGACTTATAATCACTAGCTCATCGCATGCACGTTCGATGTTTTTGTGATTCATATACCTGTTGCCTTAGTTTCTATGAATATGCCTGTATCGAGCTCGTGACTTAGAGATAGGAAAGCTAGATTAGTTAGTATGGATATGATAGCTCACTTATTTAATAATAACAATGCATTGGTGTTGTAACTGCTAAAGCTTCAGTATTCTGTACCACAATAGAATCGAAAAATGATTAAACTTTTCCATAAAGTATAAAACCTAACGGTTGGTATACAACTTTATGTATAAATCGTACTTTTGAATGCTTATTTATGAAAGCTCATAAACAATTTTACTAAGATTAAAAACATCTAAACCGTTACTCCTAAGCTTCTAGACTAACTTTGTAACAGGTTTATCAATAGGAAATCAAGTCCTCGTATGTGCTTGATTGGTACTAAACAGGCATATCAAATCACACAATGACTTTTCAATCAGATGTTGAAATGTACTGAGCTCAGAATCACCATTAAGCTTGAATGAGTTCCAACTCCAATTGACAGTTGAAAGGTAACTAGCCACGAGAACTTTCTCGTCCCAACAATACACTTGACGACTCCTAATTACTCATACTAAACTGGCAACTCATTTAGCCAAATGACAGATGGAGCTGCCGTTTAGATGAAGGGCGGTAACACTCGGGACGGGAATCAGTATAAATGGTTTGTTACTGCGTCGTTAATAATTACGATAGGTCAGTACTACTCGAACAGGTTTCTTGGTATTTCGGATCTTTTTTTCCACGTTAGACGATTGATTGATTACAGCCTTTTTATCAACTTGCAGTAACGGACGACAACAGATATCTTTGTTAACTGATAAACGAGTTAGTAGCGGTCAAATGATTTGACAAATGTGTTGATCAATCAACCAGAAAAATGCCATAAGATACAAAAGATAGCGCGTTACTTTCACCGAATGAAGAACGGATCGCGTTTTATAGCAATTCATGTAATGCAATTAAATCCGATTATGAAACTAATTAACTCAACTTCACTGTACGTCGGGATTTGCAAATTTTAAACTAGTCATCGCGGAAATTCAATGTCGCCGCTTTCTACGAGCAAGTCATTGGCTTTTAATTCAATTCTATAAATAAGCAAATTTCACATTTACATTTGTTTGCTATTCCTTCATATTCTACTGTTGTTTGCCCGCATTCTGCGCTCCATACTCTTCAGTGGTGTTGCTTGAACTCGGGGTTAATTATGTGGCCCATAAAGCTGCACGTGCTAGTATTATTTCTTGGCTAATCTGCCGTTACGAGTATATTTCGATACGAATCTCGATTATATGTATTACGATCCAATTCAAACACGAAGGGATAATGTACGATATTCCTGTTCATTTTCTTTTGCATGTACAAGGTCCTATAGTTGTAGAATTTGAAAATTGCCATATCAGTCGTCTATGGTTCGTGAACACAGCTCAGTGAAAGTTGAAAATACAAATAATTATTTTCGGCTGAATATTTAGTCAATTGTGATGCCGAAATGGCTAAATATGTTTGCTTTGGCATTATATTTGGATCCTCAACTGGAACGAACCGAAGAACAAGGAAGAGGAGAAGAATCGGACTTCGTTTTTTTTCGATTGTAGCGGCTGGCGGCGTTGGTGTAACCATGGCGACTGAATAACAAGAAGTGCAAACGCCATGGCATCAGTGTTTGTACTTCAGCCGACATAACCTTAGTGGTGAATGGCTTAATAAATAAATATAAAAAAAGAAAAAAATCCCATATAGATCTTAATTTCTATCATGTTCTCTTTGAAACGTGTGAGATGTTTACCAGCCAGCATATTTACCGAGTGCCGAGCTCGTCTGAGAGCCATCCGTGCATGTAATAAGTGTTTTCTCAACTCAAGTGCTTTGGACGTTTGAGTCCCACAGACTAGGGTCTTTATTGATGTATTTATGCTATGTCAAGTCCCTGCATTTGAATCTCACGATAGTTACCGTTGCACGGTGGGCGGCTGACCCCATTAGGGGTTCTAAACCCTTATAAGGCGGCCATTAGACCTTCGAGGCGCGAGCTGTATTTGTCCATTCGATCTCATTGTCAGTCTACATATGTGAAATTGGGTCAGTCTGTTGAGGGAAATAGAAAGTGTTCTCTCATGACCCGCCAAGAAGTGGAATAAAAAGCTCGCAGCTAATCTGGGATGAGATCTGCTTACGATGGCTTAGTCACGCAGGGTGCATTCGGAGCGAGTTTTGAGTTCCGACTCTGCTGGACGGTTGAACCAAAATGTGCTGGCATATTGATAAATAGGATGTTTTGGGATTATAAAGTCAATGCGTTGTGTAGGATATTGTTATGTATAATTAGCTCGTTAGAAAAATATATTGAATATTATCATAGTATTTTTTTTTATATCGGTAGAGCAATAAAATTGTATAAATGTCTCAATTATCAAAGCTTTTTTTTATTTTTTTTTATTCTTGTTGTTATTGGCTTATATTAATGTAATAGCAACTAGAAAAGATTACTCGCATAAATACACAGAATCACTAAATTTTAATGTGTCCGTAGTAACGGTATAGTTATCATGATTTAGCTATATGAGCAGCAAATTACATTAAATGGCATCTGGCAGGAAAGCCTCCATCGAGCAGTCGCCATCTATCGCTGGATGCAAAACACTACAAATTACAACGACTAGCCGCTTCCTTTATTCGTCGCATTAAATTGCCGCGGACACAAAACATATCATTACGGCGCACATTCGTGCCAGTGGAAACTGAATACTGCGAGATAAATATGAAGCTGATGTTGTGAATCGAGTCCTCCCGATTGTCCTTAGATAAAAGCCCCCACTGAGCTTAGAGATCGTCCACTTAAGATTACGCGCGTAGTTGCGAGCTTGGAGAGATATTTTTATTCTAGAAATAAAATAAACTTGCATAGAAACACTGGGAGGTGGAGGCAGCGCACTTGAATTAATTAAAGAGATTTGCGAGAATGCCTCCGCGGCCGCGTTATCTTAATGCCGAATAACTACAGTTCTGTCTGCGCCAAATATGCGAAATGAAATCACCCAGCCCGCTGCACATATTTTGAACTTTAACGTTTATTGTGAAAGGCGAGCACCCGCTACGTTCTGCTTTTTCAATTGTCTTACTGAACAATACTAATTTAGCCGATTATTTCGAATATTTCCAACTTTCTCTGAAATATGGGCGCGCGAGCTCCTATAAACAATGAAAATGCTTTCGTCAGAATCAATTCACTGTAACGTGCTCCGAATTAATCGTGAGGCTTTGCCATCGAAACTTTGTATGCATTGCGCACCTTAGCACACTAACACGAATACGGCCCAAACGCAGGAGAAATTGTCCACTCAATGGTAATCTGTTCTGCTTAGTCACATTTGCCTTATTCCACTTGCTTACCATCGGGCTGCGACGCATTTACGGCGATTACAGCAATGATCGATAACCGTAACGAAATTCATGTTAAATTAGCATGTAACCTGCTTGCATGTATGCACTCACTGTCGTGATATGAACAAATAAATATCAATGCTACGGTTGCACTTATCTCAATGCCTCTTTGGAATATGTTAACTAATGGAGTGGTAAATGTCTTTTTTATTATTGTACGTATGTAAATTTGATTATAAAAGGTGCAGCACGTATTTTGTAAAGACATTATCGTAAGTAGAAAGGGTACTAAATGTATTTTTCCGCGCATACATCGGAATAACACTTACCTCCTTTTAAGGGATAAGCATAGAGTATATAGTCCCATATCTACCGTTTTTGGCACACCACTTTCACTGACACCTAACCTCTGCATACGGTACTTGTAATGTAGGGAGCCTATTCAGTATTTTATCATTAGATATACCTAGACCTTGCACTGTGCTAGTCAGGGATGTAAATATAATTCTAACTAGCTGCCATTCTTCCCAGGACGTAAGAGTCGAGGCAAGGGCATGCAAAAATATTTAATATTAATGTTAATATTAGAACAATATTTTAATGACCAATATTCTACATTAATGTCACGAGGGGTATTACAACAATAATCCTAAACGTGATCAAAAAGATATTACATTTTTCTCTAGTGTTCCGTCCGCTCCAAAAGTCATTGAATCACGTGAACATATGTGTATGTTGAACCTAGTCTAAAACATGAAACTTTATCGTGTTATTACACTTTGATACCACTATGTAATCAAACTAAACGAACATTTGAACTTCACAACAATATCATCTAGGGACTCTAATTCGCCATTTATTCCGATTTCGCGTTACATCGCACTACAGTCTCTTGCTGCCCATTCCCACGGCTAGACACCGAAGTGTTAATGACATTTAGAGCCTTCAGATTTTCATTAAATCTCCCCCGAGGTGCATTGAATGAAAGCTGGCGATATGATGACTTTCGATCCAATTGTCGATGGCTTTCTACGATTGTTTATCTGCGTAATCGCATTGGCGGAATGCGATTGGCTGTTTTGGTTTATTTTTGAGACTGTTACGCCTTGATCACATCGTGGTCTGTGATGGTGCCTTTTTTTGCAGAGCTATCATCGCTCGTCTTGATACAAATTAGATCGGATCATTTGTGGTGTGGTTGACTTGAATGATTGTAATGGGATACAGATGTACTTTTTTGTGTAAGGGATACTTACAGAAATGTTCAATGACTGTAATTTGTTCGTTGGTTGTAATATTGACTATAGATGATTGGGGACTTAAGTTGAATCTAACCAGAAATATTTTATCAGTGAGAGACACATAATTCCTATTGACAGATGCAAAATCTTAGATTTTTTATTTGCTGACCTGTTTACACCGTTAACACTATTTTATCAGTGAAGACTATAATGTTACTAAGCCTAAATATAACCAACTACGTCTCATATATTAAACTGTAAATTTAAATGCGTGTATCAAGATTCAGAAACTGTCTTAGAAGTCTGTATGCCAAGATAAGTTAAGTGTACACTCAAACGCAATCCTAGTTCACGTGACCTTTCGCAAGGGTGAAATCTAAAATCTCGAGAAGACGCACATATTATGGCCAAGTACCGCTATTTTAAATACCTTCTCATTCGCAATGCTACGACTAACAGAAACTGTTTGGGAACATATAATACTACATATAATGAACTACAAATGTTTATTAAATATGTTAAACGCTTGCTAATTGTTTCGCCGTAAAGTGTGTATTTAATTACAATCTCAATATGTTTAATACCTTAGTTATGTTAACTGGAACTCATATATTTCCGTATGAAAATACTTTAGAACTACATAATACTACAACCGTTTAATATAGGATGAAAATAAATGTTGTATATGTCCCGTGCTAGCTGGAATTTAAAAGAATGCAAACTAGCTGCCATTCTTCCCGGCATGTCGTAGGAGGCGGGAAAGAACTAGGAGCCAATGAATCTGTTGGACGATGGGCTAACAACCTATCACCAATGTTCTATATGACATCATAACTCCAATACTAATAAGTGAACTTGGAGATATTATCGTTTCTAAGGTTTTGTAGGTGTGACGTATGGATGTAAATGTGTGTATGTGTTGTTTGCATAATTTCGTGCCATGCTAATGTATGGGTTCGAAAAATGAAAGTAATTTTCTTCACTATGGTACAACGAATTACTTAAGCATGTTAATTATTGTCCAAAATTCTATCTAGTCTTAATACTTTAACATACATACACATCACGCCCGTTATCCTGCAGAGTGGAATTATAGATCACGGATCCGTCCCGATCCTGACAAACCACTTTCGCTTCATTGGTCCTCATACACACTCGTTGATTATAATAACATCTTACATCACTCATTTTCAATATGGTATATTTTTGTTTTGTTTTCTTAGTACTTATGTATTTGTACATATCTACATGTATTTATGTTTTATACATTACGTTATCATAACAAATGATCCTCCACACACTTTACATTCAAAAGATGCTCTACAAAGTTAAGTTTCGATCTCGTTATTACCTATTACCCTCCTACGCGACCATTAGGCAGATAAATAATACCGTACACAGGCGGAACTAAACAAATCACCTTTTTCATTACCAAGTACGGCAGTTCGCGATAAAGATCCATCGGAACCGCAGCAGCCGTGTGGAAAGCGATCAACGCCTCCGATACGACTCGTAGCGGGCGCAATGTCGATACAATCGCATCGCCGATGTATCGATACGACCGTTCAGGGACAAATTAACAACCCCGCTACTAGCCGACACTTTCCAACGGACTCCAGTGGGTAATTAATGCGATGCCGTAAGCTTTTAATTAGCATGTTTCCAGTGAAAGGGCTTGATGAGTTATCATTTGATGTTTCCTGGATGTGGTGAATAAAGTTTTTGATTATTCGAAGATTTATTAAAATAAAAGTCGGATAGGAGTAAAAGAATTGTATGAATGGTTAATGACAGTTTCGCGAATTCACTGATCCGATGATTTCATTTATTGTGTCGGATGTAATGTGTGAAAAGGATTACGTCGTATTTCATCATTCAAGTTTATTAACGTAATCGGCTTAATTGTGTTCTCAGAAGAAACTGAATAAAATTTGTATGCGTAAATTCTGAACAAAACTTTCAGGAATATTAATCAAATTAAACAATACTCGCCGTTTTGCATAATACATACAAAACATAAATAACATTCACTCTCTGTAATCCCTTTCGGGGTTGACAGAACGTAAGAGACCATAATATCTCGCAGGTCACCTTTTGGCATGAATATTGGTGTGATGTCATATAGAATTGTGACTATTGGTATTGGTGGCAGATTGTTAGCCCATTGCCCAACATATTGCATTGAACCCTAGTCTTAGTCTCTTATAATCCGGGACTACTAGTAGTCGTGCTTCTACAAAATACAAATTGTAATTAAAGGAGTGCTTGCACTAAATTTCAATCCTTCTTATTTTCTTCTTATATTTATCTACATGCGAATATCAAAATCTAAAGATAAATTAACCTATATATACAGCCGTTACCCATAAAGGGATATGAGATCTAAACTTGTTAAGTTAACGGGCTTTAACAAGTTACCTATTTACAGCTACAGCATAAAATCAAGCTTCATTGTCTGCGACATAAAGGTAATATCGATCATCCATTGGTACCGACTGGTAGGCGATTGGAGACGCTCTTCAAATGCAATCAACGCACGGGCAATCGTCCCGAATCGTTTAGCTGGCAATAAACAAAGTCCGAAGTAACATCACTGTGTCAGTTAGCGGTATGCACTTTTTACATCAAAGTTTTATCCAGTGCAAAGCAAGCGGATTTAATGATAAACGGTTGTGTAGGAAATAAAAATAAGATTTTCGATTGGGATAATGTATTGTAACTGTTAAAAGATAGGCTTTTCTTATATTGTAACTTAAATTGAGGAGTTAATGTATAGATTTTATAATATAAATACACCTATAAATAGTATTTTATTACTATGATAAGCGTTCGATTAGGACGAAAACACTGTTCCATAAATTATAGAATATGCAATTTCTACTAAATAAAGATGGAAGATTCATTACATTACTAACTAAGTCACATAAAATACATTCCCATGCATAGCGAAAAGTCGATATCTAGTACATATTATATGCAGGCATTTAATTGAAAGAACCGGTAGTGAAAACTACAACATGCTTCTTTAATACGCTACATCATATTCCATTCCTCATACTACGAGCAACTTTTTATCTAATTAATTATCCGCTAATGCTACGGATTAACTTATAGTCATCATCAATTAAGTAAAGAGCAATTATTGCCTTCTTACGAAGAAGGTACGTTATGCAAGTAATTCTTTTTTATCGCAATAGAAAACGATTACTTGCCGACCAGTTAGTAAACAAGTTTATTGGTATTTGTCGAGCTAATACTTCGTGTCGTCGTCTCACTTAGTCTAAGTTTTTACTTTCGAACGGCTAGAACGAAAGCTTCTACAAATTTCTATCTAGTCTACTCTATTTCGCGAGTCCCTGCTACCATAAACGTCGATCAAGTGCCCGCCTTATCAGATGATTGAAGTGTAAAAATTGGTTCACAACTTAAGTCTAGATTTTACCGTACCTAGTTTCCCAGACATGATCGATCGTGGTTCACACTGTGGGATAGATTAATTGGTGCAGATCGTGCCGCGGTTATTTGTGGCTTGCCCCATGGTAGCTCATTAGCACATTTGATAAGGAAAATTCTCGCGCTGCATAATTATGCCAAGAATGTTTCTTTCAGCTTGCTATGTGTTTATTGAATCGGGTTTACGACTGACAATTTATCAGTAGCAACGTTTTGTGGGAAATTATTTTGTCAGTGACGCGAAAACGGTATATTTTAATGATGCGGTATCGATGCTATATAGTAGCTCTATGGAATTCACGATCTTTTAATAACACAAACATAAGAAATATAAAGTGCAGTAAACATGATTCTTAAAATCATTTCGGGCACATTACATATACCACTATACCTTACAGAACTCTTTAATATAATAAGAATGCTACTATTACTCTTCATATTTAACAAATGACCATACAACACCTGCTGTCACTTGTTTTCTACATTTATATCTTACCAACAGTCACATATCACAATGATGATCCAAGTTGATTGTTAAAATGAGCTGCAGTACGTGTGTGGTAGTTTTTATTGCTACCACAAATCGTTATCTATTTGTTCCCACTGACTAGGCGCGAAAAGAATATCAGAGATCTCAGTTTCTCCGCTAATACTAGGTTTGGAGGTTAGTAATTACATGCACAGCATCAGTTGAGCATAAACTGTGGTCATTTAGTCGGTAATAGAAAGGTATTTTCGTGTCCAGATGCTATGGAATGCAATATGAAATTTTCTTTGTGTCTACTCTTGGTTTCTTTGCTGTACGATGGAATGTTAAGGTGGTATATTTTGCTCTTTAGTGGACGTGTTTGAATAAGTTTATAATCGTTTGTTGGTTATATAATTTGAGTTTGTAATGGCACATAAATATATACGTAATATCGGGGTAATATTCATTATTTAAAATTAATATCTATTAGATGAAAGCTCCACCGGTTTAAATAATATTTATTGTATGTAAATTGCTGAAGTTATATTAACAATATATTACTCCACTTTAAGTTATACGTACTACGTTTTTCATAGTCTTATTACAAACCAGCAAAAGTAACGCAGTTTAAAGTAACTTTAAAATACAGCTCTATTTATGACGCTAAGGAAACCATAAAGCAACGAAAAAACGTTGGAAAATATCATAGTAAAAGTACGAGTACACTCATTAGTAGCTTAACTTTTACAAAATGCTTTCCTGAGTTATACACATCCCACGTTTAGCTAAGAAAAGCGACTTTCATTAGGCTCAATTACTGCTGTGTGTTAATTGATATTGCCGGTTTCTACATTCTTATGTACGCGTATGTGTATGAAAGTGACATTTTACGCTCTTTATGTGTATCAAAGCTTACAATGTATAGTATAGTACAGGGAGTAGTATAGCAGTAGTACCTAAATAATTACAAAGTATACAATACAGTGTATTATGGCTCTAGGACCTAGAAAATCAATACAACTGCCACAGTTCTAATGGTTTAATGGTTACGATAGATTTGTAAGGAAATATAATAATATATGGTGCAGTAACTTTATAACTTTAAATGTTTTAATACAGAGTTTAAGCCTAAAAATAATTAATATTTTAGGCTAAAACTCTGTATTAAATCACCTCTGCCACTGCACCTTATACGTGAATTTAACAAAGTATTTGGGGTATTATTTTATATAAACTCTTTTAGCCGCAATGTATTACCACAGGTATTACTAAATTCTTTACTGCAAGTAAAGTAATGAAACGAAGATAATTCAAGTGAAATTTAAGGCCCTTAATAAATTTCTATCTACGAATCTAAATTTCATAGACGTATTCACAAGTGATTAATTTAACAAAATTCAATATTACCACACTAATCAATTTGGGTTCTTAGCTAGAATTACTAATACGTGCCTAACTCGACACGAGCATTTCAAGGACTACGTTCTAATTAAACTCAGGCGAAAGTAGGGCCTAAAGGATAAAATATCACGCCTTTACCTACTGATTACGTTTTGATCTATCCAGGGATTAGGTTAGCGTGCTAATACCTAGAATTATTGCTTTGAGTCTCCTATTTTAATATGCTAACACTAACTCAAGTAGCATACGGTATTAACTTTTGAATTACACACGCTATATGTTACGCATAAAGTTTTTGATTCGAAATTGGTACAGAGTATTCTTAAGGAGTATCCCTCGAACTAATAACACTTAATTACTTCATCAGTTAAGTCTGAGTGCTGATTGAGTGGAAATCAGTCAATTATTTTATACTTTAGTTCCAGGCACTGTAAATGTAATGTAATGTTATGCGGATGAATGATAGCAGATTGACAAAAGGAATATATATGAGTGAAGTGGAAGGGTGGTTACGTAGGGCCCGTCTTAATAAGACATATAACAGTCAGATAGACGCTATATTGAAAAAAGGTGACGTTAGGAATACCTATAACCGCCGAGAGTGTATGAGAGGATGTATGAATGTCAATGAAGCGAAAATGGTTTGTCAGGATCGGGTCAAATGGAGATCCGTGATCTCTGCCTACCCCTCTACAGGGAATCAGGCCTGATATGCACTGTAAAATTTTTCATTAGCCTATTCCTCAGAATGGGAGTAAAGTGGCATATCATAGATTGGTTGAAAAGAGAATATC
Organism: Leucoptera coffeella; assembly: GCA_030578115.1. NCBI lineage: Eukaryota > Metazoa > Arthropoda > Insecta > Lepidoptera > Lyonetiidae > Leucoptera > Leucoptera coffeella. The sequence goes on from JAMBLF010001024.1 coordinate 73,769, forward strand.
GCGGATGGGCATGATGGGAATTTAACGATTATGGTGCTATTAGGCTCAGAGAGACACTGCGAAAGTGTTAGGCGATGACTACTAGCGTTTCCTCTGCGGTTTTCTTAATAGTATTTGTGTCTGGATCGTCCTAAGGAATGGCGGACGATTTAGTGTTTAAGAGAGTCCGAGTATCAGATAAAATCGTGATAGTTTTCAATAAAATGAAGCTTTCCCAGACTATATAATTTGATATGAAAATAAGAAATTAATAAATGTTTTAATGCTGTTTTAATGCCAATGAGATGATAAAATGTTTAGTAAGTTGTATGAAACTTTAATGCTTATATTGTCGCCATAGAGTATAAATTAGACTAAAGGAGTACATACATATCCGTACATATCCGTAAGACTATGTAGTGTATAGTTTAAAGGGGTTATCCTTTAAACTATACACTACATAGTCTTTTATGCGTTCGTGCCAATCCCAACAAGAACTATTACAACGAGACATGTACAGATAAGTACGGATATGTACGTGACAGTTCCTCAAGTCACTGATTGATATTTGATATCGCCATATCTATTTCTGCCTTTGATGAACTCTGCTGACCTACTTACAAAGGTCGGAGAAATGAGGATCTGAGCGAATATAACATTTCTGTATCATTGGCTTTCTCAAGGTGAAAATTGTTTGCGGCAATTTTCTGTGTTTGAAGGAATCAATCATCTGAAAAGTCTTTCACAAGTCTTGTATACGAAACCTAAGGTAGAATTACGGATACCAAGAACATCCTTTTTGTACTTAAAACCTTCTTGATTAATGAAAGAAAATAATAAAATGGGATTATCTTATAAGTCTTTCGACAGTATAGAACGGAAGTGCAGTCAATCAAAACACTAGAAAAGTAAACACATACAGACATGTTTTCAGTAGCATTTAAACTGTTCATTGTAACGTGATACGTGCGTTGAACTCTTCGTTACATCAAACTAATTGCTGATGCCAGAGATAACTTTGGAACACGTGATAATATGCCGTCACTGTCAAAATGATAGCACTACGCCGAATTGATTTCACTTTCAGCATCTTTGTAATGAATACCGAGGTCAGACAGACCAATAAACTTTCGCTGCAATCAATTTTTTTAACAATAATAAATGCCATGCCGTTAAGCTAATTGATATTACAACACCGATTTATACGTCTACTGTCTAGTCTAACAAAATGATCATATGTTAAGTTACTATCAAGCAACTTTTCGTTCTATTTATTTTTTTTATCTTAGATTTAGTACCGATTTTGCAAGCCCATAGCTATAAATTAATTAGTAAACTGTAGGCGTGAACTACAGTTACAGTTCTCCACGGGTCAGTCGCACAAAGCATCATGTTTTTGGAAATCATCATTGAATCGCCAACAATGAGACTGTTCGCCCACAACACAATTGCGCGTTGCCGTGAATAGGATAATTACTCCGTCGGAAGGTCAAGCACAATCAATTCTGAAGACCTTCTGACATCTGCCGAAGCCTGAATGACTAAACTTTCTCTGAAAAACAAAATTGAAGAGAAATTGTTATAGCTTGCCTTTTCAAGCGAGTCTATTGTTTGCATGCGCTACTATGGATGTGTGATTGTATCCGGTAATCAATTGAACGTGCGCTGATTAATGGCGATCCCAATTTTAGTGGCATATCGAATGAAATTAAATTATAGACTTGGAATCTGCTAGTTCATACACTGTATCATTATCGCGAAAATGGTGTATCGATTTCAATGTGTTCTTACGTGTTTGGAAGCTTAATAAATGTAGTTGTAATATTCGCAAGATACATATACAAATATGTGAGAGCTAGAGCTTTTACCTGAACGTCATGAGTACTTTATTAAAACATTCAATATTATGTTTAATTGAAATAAAAGGTGAATAAATACTAAATGGATTTAATACTAATATGCTAAGCCTCACTACCTACGCAAACAAAGTAAGTAAACTGATTAATTAACTTGATTAAATATTCCGTTGTAAACTTGCCCTGCTAGAAATTTTTAACGTATCTCTCTGAAAACCTCTCTACTTACTCTTTTAAACTAACAGGCGTAATATGTACACTTAATATTTCGCTTCAAAAACCGCATGACAATTTCACAGATTAAGTCGAGATTCAATTACGCAGGGAGTATGCCCAAGTTTTTACTAAGATTCAGATCCAAAATTAAGGCCGCGTTTTCCAAGGAATACCTTTTTAATGGCCTGTCACCCGTATGAATAATGAGCTCTAAGATGCTGTTCACGCCCTCGAGACCTATTCAAAGGAATATCAGTGCATGTTACACTGACGGGGTTATTAGAAAGTGCTCTATACACGTGCGGAAAGCGAATGTATAATGTCCTTTTATGGGCTTTAAGATCGCGGCCAATTAAATGTGTTTGGGCTACGAAATTGTCAAGTCATGGTGACGTTTTCTCGAAAGTGTTACTTTTTAACTTGCACTGTCATAAATTATAAGTGGTAAGTTCAAGGTTAGTGGGCTGATGCATTTTGAGTCAGTCCATTAAAAACGAATGTTCTAACGCATGAAGGGACTTCACAATTTGTTGACAACTTTACTAGTTTTACGATTCATGTTTGTGTAACAAAGGTTATTATTATTTTGAAAGAATGATTCGTAGGTTTCCTCACGTTGTTTTCCATCTCTTAAAAGCATGCAAAGAGAATCCGGGTTGCATGTTTTAACTAAACAAAGTAAAGGAAATAAAGTCTATTAGATGTTAACATCAACTATTTATAAAGCTCTAGCAAACCCGACATTCCTGTCCTCTTTGATTCTTCTCTATACACGCAATCAATTAAGAACCCGTTTTATCCTGTATAAAAATACATGTCTTATTAGTCTTTTGTGTCATGCCGTAAATCAATATTGCAACTATGTGTTCCTAACAGCTCTAACACAGTAACAGTAAACAATATTAACAGCGGGCTAATCCGAATTTCGTCGAACAATTAACACTTAGCTGCAGGTCATTTGATGACCGTACGTAGATTAAAATCAATTTATACACTTTCTACAATCATTGTCTCGTTAGTTTCGCTTTCTTGCTGGTGTTTACTCGTGTTGCTGATGATGCAGCAAGATTATCGATTGGCCAACTGCGCGCCGTAAAAAGAAACGTAATATTAATACCATTGTGAATGCTAGCCCTTCGTTGCTATCTTTTTCCATTCGTAACCATGACTGTGGGAACCGTTTTCCTCTAGCGATGTTCTACTGAATATATTAGTTGAATACCAATATAAATTAGCACGTTTAATGCGAGCGTATTGACTCAGTGTGTGCTTTTTATGAAATCCAAGATGTGAGAAAAAGTAAAGGGCATGAAATGATGTAGCAGTCGTAAATTAAATCGTTTTTATTATAATTTCTCGGTTGACTTATTTGCCATTCATATCGCTGTGTTGATATTATAGGAAATACCTTGCAGTGTTCCGGGAAAGGTTGGTGGAAAAGCGTATGAATATTTTATGAAGTTATGCATTTCTAAGTACAGTTATAAGCTCTCTGTTGTCTTAATAGTTTCATTTACCTATCTTTGCTTGTAATGTACTAGGTTTAAACAGATATTTAAACATGTATCCCAAATAGAATCATCATCGAAATCGAAAACACTATTCTGTCATAGAAGCGACTAAGTGACTGAGTATCAACGAGGTGTTTTACAAATGACTAAGGTCAACAAAATCGGTTTGACGATAGGCTAACAACATATTATGAATAGATCATATTACTAACAACACGACACCGATACAAATATTAAAAGTTACCAAGGAGAAAATATGTCTCCGAGATTCTGGTCCACAACCAAAAGGATGAACGGATGTGAAATTATATGCAAATTTTACAAAACAACCCATCCCGTTTTGGAAACCTCAGTTAAGTAGGTAAATGTAACATGTCAGATCGTTTATCGTGAGCCAATCAGCGTTTTGCATACCCACTGGTAGGACCCGGTCTGCCCAACGGTATCAATTAGAGCGGTCCCAGCATACCGGTTCCCGTTACCGGTACGGTTCCCGACGGATGTTCCGATTTACCGAAATTGTAACGTTTAATCGGATCGCGTGAGAACCTCGCGTGAAGAGCTCGGCTGCACTGTACCTAAATAAACACGATCAACGGTCACTGTCGGTTTTCGATTGACGATCGCTTAATTGATTAGCGATTTGACAATGCTCGTTTCCTTGTTGGACTTCTAGAAATTGTGGTAAGGAAACTTCAGTGTATTATGAGGGAAAAAATATAAGGAAATCAAAGTTTTTAGTGGCTTATGTGATAGTGTCTTCACGTTGACATGTCACGATTATTTGCAGACTAGTTAAGTTTCGAATGGCTAATTAATATTATAATCCTGATGGTAAACATGCAAACCTCTGACTACCGCGTTACGTATACAGTTATGTTTTATGTGATGTTTATAATAATTTCTCAGTATTGATAGGTAAAATCATTTGAATATTGCGTTTAACTTGAGTAATATAATTATCTAAGAAGACAATGTTTACGAAATACTATCGGTACATGAAAGTCAAATAAGTTAGTCGCCGTTATTCTGCGTACAAAGTTGAAAAACGGATCGTTTTCACTTTATTTCGTGGTCTACGCATATGTTATGTGGAGCAATGTATGAATTGTTAAGATAGGTCATGTAAGCCTACCAAATGAATATTAACTATTGGTCTAGCACTATATAAAATGCTTTTCAATATTTTAATAAATATGTAGATCGTTGTGTATAAATCTTTTTATAGATTAGTTCCTCGCATAAATTGAGATTCTAATTACAAGCTCCTATTAAGGTGTATAAAACAAATATACTCGTATTTCATGATAAGTAATTAAAAATATTACTAATTGATATTGCATATTTTTAATTAACTAACAGACTTACACTCACATTGCATTTATAATTCCCGAAGTTCACATCTAGTACACATAAACATTAATGAATCCAAAGGACTTTTCAGATCAAACTTTTTTTCTCCTTTCCTCTAACACGTACTATGTAGATCGGATATCCAAATTCCAACAAGAAATCAAATGTTTATCCGTTTCCATTTTCCTTGTTAAAAAGCAAACCTACTCAGACAGACAATCGTACAAATAAAGAAATTTAACAAACAAAATAGCGAAGCCACGTCTGCATGGAACAATAAATCCAAACGACCTATCTGAGAGCAAAAAAGCGCATATCTCAAACAATGTACACCGAAACGAAAGGCTCATTCACGATTGAAGTGGCAGACCTCAATTTACAGCAAAACGTCTATTCTAGCGCTATCTCATACGAAATCGCACGATTACTGCTTAATGGAGCCCCGCGTGGCGATTCGAAACGCTAAGGGTGATCTACACTTGTGTGTGATTATGAATAACTGTACCCGATGCCAGTACGGTTGATTCTGGTATTGTATAGGCCGTTTGTTAATTGTAGTAGTTCGAGTAAACGACCGGTGAAATGGCAATTGATCTTTCGGTAGGAGGTTTGAGCGGATTGCGAAGGTTTATGACAGTTTAAAGACGATGTATGTGACAGCTGGTGGTATTTGTAGATGAATAGAGTATAATAATATGCGTTGTTTACTGTGTTCAATATTTAAAACAATCGAGAGTTTGTTAATTATGGAAAAAGTAATGAAAATAATAAATGTCAGTGTAGCAGTTGAAATTGGATTTTTTTAATGTTTTACTGAAAAATAAAAATGGAGTTCTTCATTAAACCCCGGTCACAAACTTTAGTTTGAACTAAGCTGTGCGCTTGATGAAAGGCTGTGAATTCTCATTAGCCCGGCGTCTGTTTTGAAAGTAAAGAAATATTCAGTTTTAATTAAAACTTATTTAGCCTTGACTACCGTAGAAGCCTTACTTTTTCAGACGCATCAATGTCAGAAGTTGTATAAAACCTGAAATATTTTTCACTTATATACACGATAATACGAGAGAGATATTCTTAATGACATATATGTATGTTTGTGTGATTACAATGTATATAGAAAAATTCAGTTCACTTTATTTGTTGTAAACTAAGTGTGAATCTGCCTAAGCTACATCGCTGCAGGTCCGTAAAAGTGCATTATATCATCGTGCATCGATCATTTTATGTGAATATAGAAAAGGACGAGTAAAACTATAGCCTGTATAAGCTCTACAATTTTTTTTCATGTAACTTTACTTGATTAACTAGTTACTCAATTCAATGTTTCTGTACAATAAAAAGACTAATGAATAACTATGTTTTATCTAATATGAATGAGCTAAGATGTTATACAGTTGAACAACATTAATTAAGTATAGTTATTTAGTAGACAAACTAAAATATTCACTTTACCGCAGGAAGTGGGATGCCGTGCAAAGTCGGCCATTTTTCTGACAACATGCGTTGGTCTTATGCATAATTAATGCACTAATCGGACACCCAACTGATTTATATAGTTGCCATTCCATCGGTACGCGGAATCGCTCGCTGTCAAACATCTTTATTGGTTATGCTTGGCGAATGTTATTTTTGCGACTTCCCTTATCAGGTGTCAGATTAGAGTGCGGAAAAGCGTCGCCATTTTATTAATGCTATTCATTCTTCCTTGTGCATTTTCCTGATGCCGAAATGTCACTGCTAATGGCCGTGAATATGAAAATTCCAACAGCTTGCTTACGCTTGAATATTCATAGCTTCGATTCGATGCTGCTGGGAGTTTCATGACTCGAGTGCGTTATACAAATTGTTGTCCCATTAAATGGGAAACGGATTAGAGAATAACAAGCCCGTTCAATCGATTTGTACAAATTATGGCTGCGCATCATGCGACTTTCTATCGGTGTACAATTTGAATTTTCCGTGTTAATTGCACTGACCTTTGGTCGTTAGTTAGTGTGGAAAGCGTACAAATTAAATTTCAATCGCGTTATAAATATTCAGTAAAAGTTATGGATTGCCTTTTCGCTTTTACTGTACTATTTCACTTAAGAGCGGAATATGAAGTTCGGAATGCCTACAATCTAGTAAGAGATTGAATATTAAATGCGGGAGGTTGCGGGCGTATAATTACAATCGTGATCTACCGTGTAAAAAACTCCCTTGTTGTTTTCTTTGTACAGTCGTTATGACATGGTCTGCTATACTGTACAATGGAGGATTAACGTAACATGCAGTTTATATTTAATGTTTCGCATTTCAACATCATGGGCATTTAGAACTAGACTTCTCAACCAATGAAATTGATTACCATCGTTTAATTATACATTAATTTCTAGCATTGGGTCTTTTACTTACTTAAACATTCCTAGTTTTTATTTCATTCCAAGAAAGGACCTAAGCAAAAGTGTAGGCGCCACCGCAGACAAGAAACTTGACGCGGTTTGACGAAAAACAATCTCTGTCCCGTTATAACTAAAGAACATTTTAATGACAAAGATTTGCACTTTAATGCATCTCATCTTCATTAGAATTATGCTAACCGCACGGCCGTTAGCCAAAAGACAATTTATACGGTACGTCAAGTTTGTTACACTAGACGGCCATAAATAAAACGAAACGAGTAGGCTGCAGGAACCGCTCTCACGTCGAATAAGTGCGATTCCGGAATGAGATAAGTATGAGAATTCTCCTCTAGGACTTATAGGAACGTGCTTTATAGCAAGTTATAGAGAATATTTTACCATAAGTGCATATTTGTGTGTATACGAGTAGGTAAAATAATGTGACAAAAGATTGTGATGGTATTTATTAACTAGAATTAATAAATTCTTTGTAAATATAGTTATAAGAGACTTATCGCGGAAGTTTATAATTATATAATAAAATTACCTTTATTAACCCGACGTTTCGGCTACGTTGCAGTAGCCAAGGTCACGGGCAGTCTGATTTATTATATATAAACTTACGCGATAAGTCCCGTTAATTATTAATCTTTGTAAATAGTTTCATATTAACGTTGTCTTAGTCCTTAGGTTGTTAGTTGATGTGTTTTTTTAATATGACTTTTATTAATAATCTGTAATTAGTACTAGTAGTTTTATTAGTATATATAAACTTTAATTAGCAATGCAATAATCAAACATTCGTCGGCTTTTTCTTACTTTATGAAACTGTAATAAAAACTGCAATTACGTTCTTTTTATCTTTACTTGTTTATTTTGTTTTAATTATGTTTCTCACGTAACGTAAACGAAAGATTAGGTAATAAAATGCATCCTTTAGATAGATAGATGAAAATGAAGTAATATTATTACCGGCGCTTAATATGCCTTTTATGAAATATTTATAGAAATAATAATTTCGATTATATGACTGTAAGATGACATAATATTGTTATGTTGGTGAATGCTATTATTTTATGATATTGAAAATTACGAACGCTTTATTTCTGATCATTATATACTATAATTTTTTTCACAAACATATCATAAATAATATCTAATTTAATTAAGTTGAGGAATAATATCTAAAAATTACACTGAACATGTTGCCCAAACTAAATGTACCAATTGTTTAGTAAATGCAAATTACTTTGTAATAAACCTACACTTGCATTTATCTTCGCAATTAGTCCTCTATGTTTAGTACTGAATATGTTATCAAATTACATTCTACACACTTGCTAATGCAATTTCTCTCTCGCCATATACACACGCTCTTTTGCCGGGACTAGGTTGAAATGTAAATTGCGATCCGATAGAAGATAGTATATTTGAATAATTGCGTTCAACTCGGGCCGGGTCATCGCAAGCCCTGCTTTTAAACGGTTCGCTTCCTTCCCTAATTGAATGATGCTCGATTAAGCAGCTAACCAGATAGTGCGTTGTATCGAATGATGATCGCTTACGACGTACTTGTATCTTACTTTCATGTTTATTTATGCCAAACGTCTTTGTTATTAGCTTCTTTGTTTGGAATAAATTAATATTGTTGCATTTTTTAACGCTTGATCTATTAATCTGATTGTGTCAGTAAATATACGGCGTGGGAACTAAAAGTTTGCTGGTTGAAGGATTTGGTACATTAGCTTCTCTGGTATTTGCCCGCGCAAGTTGCGGCAGCGTTGCGTGCAGCTAGAAATTCATTTAATCCACTACTGTTCGGAATTGTGAATGCAATGAAACCGCTGACTTTTATAACTCCATTTTCGCTTGCGTCTTAACGAATGTGCTCAGTTCGCACCGAACCTAAATTACTTCCGGATGTGTTAGGAATTTAATTCAACCACAAGTTATATCTTGGCGGCGTTGAGCGAATTTTGCCAGAAATTTTCTTGAGTTTGCACTCTAAGGTTAAGTGCTTTTATGGTTATTTTATGTTATTTTATGGTTATATGTACCTTTGCAGTAATTTTTATGGTTTCATCTTACAACATGTAATGATAAATGAAATATCCGCAATTACTCGTAATGGCGGCAGTTGATTGCATTTTTCTAGATACTAATTTATCAAGCAGGCCGCAGAGCTTAAGCTATACGTATATTAAAATGTCAACGGAACGTATCATTATTTCATCAATTCATATTCTTCATTAAAATTACGTACATTGAGTTAAGCACCCCTATCTAAGGTTTTTTAACCTAAACTTGATGCTAGTCAAGTTTGATAGATAGCTTACATTTATTTTTTCTAAAAAAATATTGTTTACTTACGCACGCATATGTATTTTTTCATCTACGCATAAAACTTGCTTTTGATTAGTAATTGACAACAAATGATGAATGGGTTGACATATTTACAACAACAGTCTTTTTGCTCATTACGTGTTGCTTTACGCGTTATTAGCTTATGCGACAGTTGAGTTTTTTCCGAGTTCATTTTGAACTATGCACAATGTGTCCGCACGAAAATGAGAGCAAGAAAACAAATAAGTCTGCAGCTTTTTCATCAGTGGATTTCATCAAGCTTAGCTTTCACTTGGTTCTGCGACCGACGGAGGTCCATTTAGCGCATAAGCTTCCTCAGGCTCGCGATTTTCATTTGTTTAATGGACCGTGTCACATATTCCATCTTACCAATTAAAGTAATGATAGGTCTAGCGCTTTTGCTGCGAGCTTTGTTTGCTATTTTCTAAGAAAACTGCCTTCGCCCTACAGTTGTTTCATAAACTTATACTTTTATGAGCATTTTACCTATCAGCCAAGCATGTCGCGGTGAAATTAGAATGTTAAGTACGAAGCTTCATTATGGAAATTATAGATGATGGACTCGTGAAACTTTGCGTACAATGACGTCATATGAAAATAAATGTATACATGAAAACTCTACATGTCCATTAAAAATATTTACACGTATATGTGAACTAAACTTACCTCTTTTTTGGTTTGATCATTAATTTTCACGTGTGTCTGCTGAGGCTTGTCGCGAAGTGGCAAATAGCCTTCCCGGCTATCAGCACCATCGGCTGCCGTAGTGTCAGGTATGGTGCTGGACTCTATGGTGGCTGTGGTACCCGTCGCCGCGTCAGTAGACCTGGCATCAGCCATCGTGGGCGTCGCCATAGTTTCCTTGACACTAGCATCTGATATTGTCGTTTGAGTTTCCTCTTCCAAACTCTCAGTTTCCGTACTGTCATCTTCGGCGCTCTGTGTCACATCGGCTTCTTGAACTGCAGGGGTCTCTGTAGTTCTCAAAGGTTTGATCGTGTAGTACTTGGTTGTCAAAAACTCTTTTGGCGGGACAGTGTCGGGAGCTTTAGTGTTTTGTGTGACCTGATTATCTGCTACTGTTTGAGGGTTAGCTGTCTTTTTAGCAGTCACCGTAGTATAAGCAGCAGACACCGTAGTTTTGGGCCTAACCGTGCTGGACGTTTCCTTAATCGTGGTCGTTCTTTCCTCCAGATTATTCGTGGAGGAAGTTCTCTCATTGACCGTCGTGGAACTCGGGGGAGACCTATCTGACGCAGGAGTCAAATTGCTATGTTTAGGAGTACGGGACGGGGGGAAAAAGTAATCCATGATGCCCGGCGAGCGGTTGCGGTTGGTGGGTAGCCATGCCCAGGGGTTGAAGTCAATGAGCCTCGGCCGCGGGTTGTCGGCGCCGACTTTGACGGCAAAGGTGGCGATCGCGCACAAGACAAGTAGATGGCGGGCGTGCATCTCGCTGTGCGCGTACGATCACAGCGACGGAACGAGCGGAACTGCGCGAGCGCACCACCGGCGGCGCTCGGCCGGAGCCGCTCACCCACTTGCCAGCCCCCGCGCTGCGCCCGACGGGCTCACCAAGGAAAGTCTTTGCCCACGTTGCGTGCCGCGGTTTCTTCACCATTTTGGATACGAGTGCATGCTTACGTCCAAATTAGAATGACGGGAGCAATTACCCGTGCATAACATAATTAACGAGCTGATTATGCTTAATTCTCTTGAATGCAGGTGTTTGCATTCGTTACATTGTCACACAATATAAATTTATCACCTTTCAAGGAATTACTTTTGTTTCCGAGTTGCTTTTCAATTTCCTCTATCGATTCCTTATTACTAATAGTTTCGTGTTTCTTATCTTTGTACAGTGTTTTATAAGTATTTCCCACATTTAGCGTAACAATTTAAATGAAACAAAATTTTCACCACACAATTACTACCGTTCCAAGTAATTAGCATATTTTGAATAAAGTTCACACCATAATCATCAAATTTTCACTCATCTTTCTAAGTTGTCGACGTGATTTACGAGCTACGTTTGCGTGTAGTGCCTTATTTAGTAGACTCACTCATACAATAGGAATTCCGAGCTTTCCGATAACGCAACAATTATCATTCTTGGGAATAACCATCGAGCGAAGCTTCCACAAGAGCTTATTGCTTCATAAGGCCATGTCGGGAAGTGCGAACCTAGCTTCAGGAAGTGAATTTTTCCCAAGACTTTGTAAGACGCTGCACATTATATTTTCAACTGGAAACAAGTTTAAACCGTTTTGATTTTGTATTGTTAAGAATGCACCTGTGAAGATGCGAGATAAATGGTGACGGGTGTCGGAAGTGGGTATTATACGTACTGCTCCGTAATATTTGTATTGTTTTCTAATCATGGTTTGTCATATTTGATTCATGATGATTTTAACAGTAACATGATTTCAAATAAATCATGTTACTATTCGTCAATAATCGACCTTGATGCATTGGTTACATTTTGTGATTTTAAATATATATTAACGAATGCTCTTAAAAAATCCAGATTACTCTATATTATACTTTACTATTTCAATTAATGTTGCGATAAATCATTTGTGAATTAGTACCAAACACACATATAAAAATAATCTATCATCTTCTAATAAAAGACATATACATAAAATGTGAGTATAGTGCCTTCTTACTTCTCATCCGTTGCCACGTGAGTAATTACTCTAATGCAATGTACCTTATAAGGTTTATGAAACCTCCATATTTCGCTTGTTGTGTACGACACACACATTGAAATGCAGCCATGCAACATGCGCCAGAATCCGTGTTCACCCCACAGCCTGTTATATGCGCATTAGCCAGTTTAACTGAGCGATAAAAATATTATCGTGCTATAACTCGGCTTTTTATTACACACTTTTCAAGATGCATGAAGGCAACATAATTGTGGCAACAAAAGGTTACGTGAACGCGAAACAAATGAACTTCAAACAACGTGAAAAGAAAGTTTCTTTTGGAAGCATTCTTTTCTGTATTACACATAGATTAAAAACGAATTCGAAAAACCATTTGAGATTAAACATTGATTAACGGCAACGCCGATATTACACAAAAACATTCGACAAGCAAAACTGTGTCTTATTTTCTAGACCAATAGTTCTCAAAGACCAGTGGTCAGGTTTTAGCAAATACGTATTGCTCACGCAGCAAAATCAGCCACTGTGTAATAGGATTTTGGTCATGTCGTATAAAAATCACATTAGGCATTCGTAACAGCCATAGAAGAGCAGCTCAAATAGTATAACTGTCCAAGACAATAGATCCAATAATGGGTTTCTTCAGCAAATAGTTTGATTGTAGATAAAGAAATTGGTCTCTTTTCTATTTGCGGAGATAAATTTTGCAAGTCGCCTAAATGAATTCGGGTAACAGTATTCGGCTGGACCGAATGTGCAATTAATAACGGATTTAATTGTATAGGTTACGACCTTTTAAATGTTCTATTAGCAAGTTTATTGTTTTTGAAAGTTTTGTGCTCGAATTATTTGTAAATGGAATGTTTTAAAGGCTCTTTACAAATATAGTATGTGATTGAGAGAATTTGTTGTATAAGGATCTGTGGTTGGTTGAATGGTTATCTTTTGGATTTGATATCTGAACTAAAGGAACATCATCATTTACAGCTACGGTAACAGCCATTGAATTTCCATACAAGATAGACTATCCTATATTTTGAATTTATACATATATATACGTACATATATATTTTGAATTTATATTGTGTTTTTATGTCATTTTAAAACTATTTTTCTACGTTATTCAATTCAGTTAATTAGTAAACATTACGAAAATAAACGAATAACGGCTGCCAATTATCTGACATCTATTTAATAGACAACCTACTAAAAAGGGGTGACGGTAGAAATATCCGTGGAATCTGTGCGTGCTTATTATTTATATATGTGTTAACATGCATACTATGTGCCTTCTTAGTCATTGGCCTTCCGCATCCATATAAGCTTAGCCTGTCCCATCTCTCATGTAAAATCAACCAGAAAGCTGTGTTAGCATAAAATCAATTTTCCATCACAACAGCTCCTAGTACTATTACGAGCGGTATATTAATCTATACTTCACGGGCCATGCAAATCAGTCCGCAACTAGTTATATCAAAGCCGGTTACAATCATGATTAGATAGTATTTTTATCTTAGGTGTATTGCCCTTTGGTGTCTTGATTCCCATGCTACTTGTACTCGTGAGTGGTGCTAATACTATTTTACGATTTCAGCGTAAAGTCGACTGCGGTGACTGTATTGTGAAAGTATTGTTAAAGCCCTACATCGTAATTATTTAGTTAAATACAGTATGACATTAATATAATAAGAAAATAACTTACCAAAGAAGATTTATAAATTTATAGCAAGTAATTTAAATAATTACTACCTCCGTGATCGTGGAGATTGATAACTTAACCTCTGACTACCCCGCATGGGTTAATGGTCGTGAACGCGTTTGTCTTTTTTGTCCAACTTAAAAAAAGAAGACTTAATATTTTGTAAGTTAGAATGCAATAAGTATAATCTTTTAAAATTTTTTATATATTAAGCACTATTTTTTGAGGTAATGCCTCATTCAGTAAAAATTATATTCATCGTTAGAAAATATAAAGGAATGTTTCAATGTATTCAACTGTACCCACACCGTAAGTACTAAATCCAATTAACATAATAATGTTTTGAATTGCACTAAGTGTTTTTATTGAACTTCTCAAGTTAGATGACTGTTTTATTGCTTCTATCTTTATCTTTTACACACTACTGCTAATAAATACGTTTAAGCATTTTGATAAGTTTACGAGAAGGAAATATATTAAGAGAAAGCACATAAGCGAGAGAACCTAAAATACCTTATATTAGATCCCTATAGCCTTCTTAAAGGGTTTGATATAACCTTATATACATTATACCACCTCTGTTACCTTTAGCTTAACATAATTACAATGTCTACGATGGAATGGTAATAATATGAAATATAGTTTGCAGGTCAATTGCTCATTACCTGAATATATGTAGTTGTTTATTCTTATCTTTAAGATTGCTCCTCTGATAAGCCAGGAAAATATCAACTTAAAGTTAAGTTCTTTATTTTACTCCCAATTGCACATACCTAGAGAAAAGTTAAGAAATGATTAGTATGGGTCTTTACCAGTTGTTTTATCTTAGCAGAGGCGATGCGCATATTAGAAACATTTGTCACATATCGAAGGAGGCATATGTATAACTGTGAACTTAACAGGCTTATTGTGGTACCAATGTGAATAAACAAGTTTTAGTGTCATATTCGTCTAAACTTTACATATAGCAGACAGTTATTTTTATGACAGAACAAGTCACGTTGGTCGGGTTTTTCTATTTTTTACGTACGTTGTAAAGTCTAGATAAATTACGCCGTGATCCTAAAATATAGTGTGTAGTGAAATTTACATAAAACAACCTGTCTCGATGTAACAGCAATTACCTAGTTTAGCATTAATCTTAAGTGTTAGCGGTGCTTAAATGGATGGCTTTGTCGTATCTTAACGACGGTTTACAGTAAGTTATTGTAGTAGGTCGATAGACTATCGGGAGGCTCTAAGTATAACGTGCGCCTGCGCGAACCGAACTCTTTTGGTCATGGTCTTGAAACTATTTCCAAGAACGGTACAGCTTAATGTAACATAACATAATAATATCACGTTGATGGTATAACAGTGAGTTGCATTATGTCCTGGGAATGTAAAAAATATGCTATAAATCTTATTTTCTTTGTTTTTTGTTTGTTTGTTTTGTTGAAAGAAAGAAATAGCATGAAAACAAGACGCTGAAAACTCTTAAGTATTTTATAGAAACTAAAAGCTTGACGTATAAGCGATTGTAATAGTAAATGTTAGTGTTAAATCTATGTGTAAATTATGTTTTACTAAATAAATTAAGATTAAAATAAAATTATTCACTATGAAATAAAATGTGCGTCTAATCGTTATAGTAGCTATCATAATTTTTTACATATTGTTTTTCTAAATATATTTCATTCATTTTCTTTATTCTCATGCAGAATTTTACGTTTATTACTCAATACAATATGTACAACCTTATTATTACACACTACATAATACAAAAATCTAAATTAACGTTACAAGAGCATTCATTCTCTCTTATAAAGTTCATTGTCTATTTACTCCAATTTCATAGAGATTACGCTTAGTTTTTCTCAAGTCTATTAAAGAGAAGTGGGCCATCGAGTGATTAGACACTGATCTGTTCGAGATCAATTATTATGATTATCAGCCCAAGGCATTAGATGTTTCCCATTGCACTGGGTATCTAGAACAGTTTCAACGTGACCCTAAATTCGGTGTTATAAAGCTTCTTTGTGCGAAATATCGCTACATTGAAAACTACTGTAGATATGATACGAGAAGACTTCGTTTACCTACTTAATACTACGACAAAGAGTATCGATTAACAATAGTATGTATTACTGTCACTTTTGATTTAGATTAATTTATCCTTTTCATTATGAGATTTTCTTAAATATTTATTGTATATATCAGTTTATATTGAAATAAAATTTTCTTTATGTTTTTTTTATTTTTATTCTGTATTAAGCGCATGGAAGATATAAACCTTATACTGCCTATGCACAAAAAAACATTATGCTACTATTTAACTATCGCAGAATATTCAAGTGTCTTCCTACACAACAATTACTAAGATTTCTCATTGCTTTATTTTATTTACTCGTCATTGTTCATTAAATATGTTAAACAAACGAATTCTAAATACTTTTAGAAAAAAAAAGTGCTGAATAATTTTAAATTGCGGTCAAATGAAGAATAATGATGGAAACTGTGTCACTGTTCTCGTATTTTATCGATAAAAGCTGCGTTTACGATTTCGTTCTCAATGTAGATTGAAGCTGTAAATATGAATTATTTTTTAATATTAATAATAAAATCTCAATTCAAACGGTTGGCATAAATCATACTCCTGTAATCACTAGGTTACTGAAGCAACCTGTATCGATGGCAGCTGATTCAAAACTCAATCACACATTTCAGTTAAAAGTTAACTACACAATATTATACACATATATTTTAGATAGATTATTTTTTATGAATAGATTGACTTTTTATACTTCGTAAAATATAAATCTTGGCTTAAGGCTAAATTCAAGACTAATAAAGCAATAGAGCGCCGACTCCCATTCATTTTGCTTAATGTTTAAAAGTAAGAAAAAAATTAAACCTTGTTGTATACACAATATATTTAAAGCATAATCATATTTGAGGACGTGTGTGTGTGTGTTATTTTGTCCAGAATTTGTCAGGTACAAAAAGTACGTCAGCTTTCATATCTTACTTTTCTGACCACTTGATCGCTCCTAATTTGAGCGTAGGCAGTGTTCACACAGGAATCAATGTAGTGAAAACTAACTGAGCTTAATAACCGTCCACGTTTGCTAATTGTGTGAACGAGGCGCATTGTCAGTCTAACACTTTTACTTGTAAGAAGCAAGTAAGGGGACATTTGGACATGATACTTATTGGGCAATTTGGTCATTTGTATTGTGGTGTACGACCTAGTTTATACATGAACTTAGCATTCGTGACAAATATTGTATTGAAAATAATTTTGACACGCGTTTGTTTAGTTTATTTATGGGTAAAAATCAGAACGAGAAATATTTTTTTATAAAATTCAATCGATCTTTAGGAATTCACGAAATATATGTAGTATTCTTGCCCAAAACGTAAAAATAAGTCTATTAAATAAATTTATACTTTCACAATAAATAGACGTTTAAGAATCTTGGTTTCAGTTTCATAAAATTATGTTGTAATGTTAAGTATATTCAACGCCAAAAGCTCCACAACATTATAGGTTCATACAGAGTTAAACTCACTATATATACTCTTAAATTTTATCTACTACACGACCATCTAATCAAAATTATAATGTTCAACATTTAACACGTTTTACAGATTCGTTAAATCATAATACATCATTATTATCTCTTGGCAACGCCGACAGAAGCCATGGCAAAAACTTATCTGGACGACCGTTATTACCTCGCATTTAATGAGCCGTCATAAACATGTCGTCAAATTATGATTGAAGTGGCGTCAATTGTTGGCATACACCTTTTCCCAGTAGTGTAGTGATGGTGGATAAGAATCGGTTGGTAGGACTCCTTTTTTAGTGCTAACTGTACATATAACGTACATATAATATATATTATATATATGTGTGTGTGTGTGTATATATATATATATATATGTATATGTATAGTTATATATATATATACATTATTTTATACCATTTTTTATTTTCGTCGAACAGGTAATAGTTAGTGCATGTAAATGGCGACATGGCTGACCACCTGTCACATTGAGTACTGACTATCTGGTTAACACGTGGGCTCGAGGTGTCCATAGAGTTACTGCCTTTCGCAATTGCGGAGATGGAAACCTGAACCTCAGACTACCCCGCAAGGGTTAATGGTCCTGAATGCGTTTGTTTTTTATTTTATGCATCTGGCATACAGGAACTATACATGTGACGAGAATGTTGGTGATTATCAGTACTCATAGATTGCTGGTAATTATAAAATAGAAATCGTATGTTGCTTGTTTAACCTATGTAAATAATATTATATACAAATACTTCTTAATACATGCATACATTCACAACCCATTCAAACAGGATAAGACAAAGCTTGAATACAGACTAATAATAATTTTACCCCTACTTAACCGACCTTATAACTCCACGTGTCCCTAATAGTCTGAATAACCATCCATTCTAAGGTTAAACGTAATAAGTCTCTTATTAGAATAAAAAAACATTTAGTTAGTAATGAGGTCAGGTTCTCTATAATTACTAGATCTAGCTTAACAAGTGTCGAACCTGAATGAATGCAGCAAGCACCTATTTACATGATGCTACTACGATAATTATCATATATAGCATTCAATAATATACTGTAATGTCCTGCACTGACCTGGATCTTGAATAGATAGTAACTACATTTCATGCTGTGAATAGTGCTAGATAGCAAATGAACATTGTTTATTATAGCGCTATTTATTACTTTATATAGTCCATAATATAAACTTAGAACTCAGGCCAATGATTGTAGGGTACTACAAAGACAAACGCGATCACGACCCTTAAGCCCTGCGGGGTAGTCAGAGGTTCAGGTGTCCATCTCCGCAATTGCGAAGGTAGTAATTCTATGGCCACCTCAAACCCACGTGTTGAGCATACAGTCAGTACTCAATATGCCATGTCGCCATTTACAAGCACTAACTATAACTAAGTTTCCTCACGATGTTTACCCTCATCGTAGTACTCGACGTATTTCATAAATGTATTTTTATTACATAACTGTACATAGAAATTCATTAAACTTCATTTCCATTGGTACATGCTCAAGCGGGATTTGAACCCTGTACGCACTAATACAGAGTCAAGCCCCAAACAACTGAGCTACGTCGAATTGAATGTAGGGCACTGTATCGGGAATTTTTATTCACGTCTTTGATGTTTATAGTACAGGTGTAAGAGGATTGTGTATTATGACAACATCATATATATCTGTAATGAAACCTATTTAATGAATGTAATACTAAACCACGAGTATTAAATTCTGGCATTGCTGTATTTTGGCAGAAAAGTCGCTTATCACCCAAAGCCTTATATGTAAACAAAACGCTATTACAAAAATAGAAATGCCAGTGCCGTGGTAGCAGTTTTTGCCGCTCAATACAGAATTTAACGAAATACTCCATAAAATAAAATTTTGCGGATATATGTTGTCTATTCGGAATCAATATTTTTGTACGTTTTGTTATTCCGGTTTAAGGTTTCGACCGATTCTATCGTACCCCTGCACAAAATAAAATAGTTGAAATACACGATATTTTTACAAACTCGTATCTTTTATACTACATTTTTATCAACACACTTTCGTCGTTAGTATACAAAAAAAAACATAGATAATAATAGGATAATATAATAAGATAGTCAGTACTCAATGTGACAGGTGGTAAGCCATGTCGCCATTTACAAGCACTGACTACTACTATTATTCGTTTCCTCACGATGTTTTCCCTCACCGTAGCATTTGACGCATTCAGTAAATGTATTTCTTAATAATGAAATTCATTAAACTTCCTTTCCATTGGTTCATACTCAAGCGGGATTTGAACCCTGTACCCACTGGTACAGAGTCAAGCCCCAAACACCTGAGCTACGTCGAATTTGTTAGTACACATACATAATACGAGATGTAACTGACACTAATTTATGGAAGCTTACATTCAAGTGCATTCGTAATACCCGTGGGGGTGGTTAGGACCTCGGGGCTGATAACCAACAGTTGCATTAGACGTGTAATTTGAAACGATGAGTCGTTGTCAGTCCAGGTATGTAATTGCTGAAATTATTCCCTATTCCCTAGCAGCCTTTAATAGAACCTTTCATTAACAACTTTTCCTTTTACTCCATTATAGGTAGCATGTAAGATATGTTTTTTTAAATCATCTAAGATATAATTATACTTTTATTTACATATAAAAGATACAAAACGTATACGTAGGCAGGGGAAAATTGTAACTACTCATAACCGCCGACTCTGTATGACGAGGTTAATGAAGCGAAAGTCGTTTGTCAGGATTGTGACAGATGGGGATTCGTGATCTCTGCCTTACACTCTACAGGGAATCAGGCGTGATGTGTATGTATGTTTGAGAGAATAGTAGCGGATTTACTATGAAATTAAAGTTCAGACAGCAATACTAAACCCTCCCGCATTAAACACTCAATCTGTTAACCTACCTTACGTTATGGTATTTTTATTATTATACGTGTAATCATACATTTATATCAATATTCATAATAATATAATAATTAGAGTCATATTATTATGTGTACGCGTGTGAATGAGGCGAAATATGTTTCTCATGATCGAGACAGATGGGTATCCGTGATCTCTACCTATCCCTCTACAATAAAACTGCTAGGATGTGTATGTACGTCTGTAGAGTCATAATAAATCATTACATATTATTAAGTTTACGGCGCTTACTAGATTTTTCCTAAAACTGTAATTCTTCTAACAAAACTAGTATACTCAATAACTACAACAATGATTGCGATCGAACTATCGAAGAGCAGAATTGCGACCCAAATATCTTGATGTAGCACTCTATGTTTAACTGCAATTAAGAATTCACTCAATTAATAAAGCAAAGGACCGATCTGTCCATCGCTTGCCGTGGGATAGCCTACATACACTTTTATTACAATGCAACATTGTGAACTTGAGCATTTTTACAAAGAACACCATATAAGAATGGGTGATTAAATTTTAAAACGGCAATTAGTCTCGTTCTGTTATCTGCATTGAAACGTTACACTTTGAACGTGGACGAGAGTTTACAGTGGTGTGAATTTTATTGTTTGGTTGTGATGAGTGACCTTGGTAAGGGAATATATCAGTACCTATTTAAAAACCTTGAGAGAGACAGCTATAGTTCTGCACAGTAATACTGGTCGTTGTATTACTTGACACATATTAAAGGGGAGCTTTGACCATTCATTAAAACACTATAGTCATAAATCCTTTTCCCCTATAATACTGTTCGATATATTTCTACTTAACTTAGCGTTAAGAAAGTTTCGAAACTACTTTAATTGCTACTAATGTGTGTGTATGAGGAGGTGTATGAATGTGAATGAAGCGAAAGTGCCCTCAGGATCGGGATGGATGGGGATCCGTGATCTCTGCCTACTCCTCTACAGGGAATCGGGCCTGATGTGCATGATTTTAAGAAGCTCAAAACTTGTATACAGATTCTTAAAGTATGTGAAAATACATCAATTTTCCATAAGATTAATGTTCAAAGAGATAGTACGCAACATTCTATGTATTAGCAATATCCATCAATTCGCCCTCACACTATAATAAACGAGTAATCAATAACCAGTAGGTAATCTCTCTTATTAATAACTAATCTTTAGCACTAATCACCGTGACCGAGAGGTCTTGTGACCCTGGGGTCTCGGTAATACTGCCCTTGATCACCGTGACCATAATATGTATGTATGGCTAAACCAGTCATACAAATGTATGGTAACCGGTCCGGCTCAAACGGTATTTCCTTGCCGGTTCATTCTATTAATACTTCATTAAGATTATGGATAGCACGTGCTCGTAATAAATCCTTTTTGCAATGATACTTGTAAGTAGGATAACTAGATGGTGTCCGTATGCTATTAAGAAGTCGGTCTAGGTAGCTTGCGTACTGATTGAGTTCTAAACTATGATTTCCGTAAGCTTCTTTAAGCTTTGGTGCGTAGTTCTTCGTTCTAAATAATATTTTGTCTTAATAAAAGTTTTTGATGTTTCAAACAGGAAACAACAACATGACAATAAACATAAATACACATCACACCTAATTCCCTGTACAGGGGTAGGCAGAGATCACTGATCCCCTGTCCCTTCCTGACAAACCACTTGCTATCATATACACGCAGGCTCCTGATACACACTCGGCGGTTTTAGGTACTTTTAGCGTCACCCTCTATCAATATGGCGTCTATCTGACTCTCATATATCCTATAGGGTCTGCCCCTAAGTATCCTCCCTTCCACTTCACTAACATATATTTATTTAACCAATAAACAATGCAATCTTAAATTGACATAAAATAACAAACAATTGATCTGCCGCCTACAGGTTGGAACAGATTTAGAACTTATTGTAATCTTTTAAAGCTTCTATAAATAAACTAATCCATCTCGTTCCAATATCAAAATCGATGTCGCACGAAACAGAAATGCAAACCAGTGTCTCGGGTTAAGTCAACAGAAGTTTCACCTAGCTCATTTAATTAAAACTTGGCGGTCCAATCAGAGCTTCGGCAAACTTTCTTATGCCAGGGAATCTTGGCAGGAATTGAAGAACGCGCTTTATATTTTTAACTAACTACACAAGCGGTGTACCGGTTGTTCAGAGTTTGAACTCGACTGATAAATTCTATACCTTACCTCACAGTTTTATCAAGGTATCACAAATAAAACTTATTCCATTCTGCTGGTCTTGTTGTGAATAATAAATGTCAAAAAAATAACTAACTACGATAAACCAGACGGTATAAACTTATATTACATCTTTTCACGTGCAGAAATTATAAATATTACGTCCACATTTATAAAATCGAAGTCCTAAACTTTTGCCCTTTAGGGATTTTGAACCTGAAACTAGCACAACCTCCCAACCATCCTACAAAGAGTAAACAAACTATACATCATACCCAGACCACCAGGTCAAAATCGTTCCGAATGACACTATCAATTAAAGGGCTCGCAGATGATATAAAGCGCATGTTCTAAGTGTTATTACCGATTGCCTTTTACTCCCAGTTTACGGTTTCGCTTCCCGGGTCAGTGATCGACTCCAGAGGTCGTGTGGTCTTGTACCTGACGGTAAATTGTCTAGTACCCACGCCTGGTGCGGTTTTTTCATCTTCTATGACGCACCGTAGATGGTTATTTATAAGTGTTGGAGCCTTTGGAAACGGTGTTACGAATGCGAAGTGACCTTTCGGTGAGCCCTCCGTTCTAAGTTGTGTTTTTAATTAATTGCCAATGCACCTGTCTCTAAGTGTGGGTTAGATGGGGGCTTTGGCTCACATACCTTTCGAGTTTAAGCTGTAAGGGTTCGTAAATAACTGCGAGGTCGACACATGAAAAAACTGGCGCACGAAATAAAGAAACCCGGTTGGCATGGTAACCAAGATAGTAATAATAACAAAAAACTGCAAATCAAAATATGGATAACATGGGACTGGACTTACATTGACCATTCTATTTATGTCTATAAATCACCTTGGTCTATCAATTGCTAATCCAAATAAATATACCATTTCTTAAAATCCGCTTTTCATGAGAAAAAGACGCTTTATATATAAAACATAAATGTAAAACACAAACAATCATTTCGAACTTTTAAATTTTATAGACAACACTCAATACAATGTGATTATTAGGTCAAATAACTGGCACATGAACCTAAGATACTTGAAACTATTAAATTCTGAGCATATAAATCGTAAAGCCAGTTATATTTCATAATAAATACTTTACAATCACTCGTACATCGTTCATATTTTCGTATACACTACACGCGTATGCAACCTATTTCCCCCAATTGTTTTTTCTTAAATCCAGCCAAAAAGTACCGAATAATGCATTAATAATACCTACCTAATACTTGTGTGTACAAATCCAAACATAACTTGTCAATAGCTTCTCATAATCCGAACATGACAATCATAAGCTCGTTAGGTCACAATGCAACGGTCGCTAATAAAAGAATTATCAGTTGCCTACGTGTTTCCTCAAGCTTTCACTAAATCGATTATGTGCCTAACATAGTGAATATTATTTCAATGTTATGGAATATTGAGTAAATAAATAGAAATGATTATACTATGTTAATTACCAATCAACCTATAGTTATATACTTGTCTATGATAAAGCATCTGCTTAAGTCGTTTTAAGGTCTAGTTTATCTGCAGATATATTAACTAACCTATTATTAACTAACTAACCTATTTTCACGAACTTCTATCAATTTCAATGTAATAAAAGACAGCGTACATAAAAGAATAAAAATGAATGCGTGCTGATTTCAAGTCAACCTTTAGTCCGTTCTAATGTCATGCCTAGCCTAAAGGCTATTTATGTGGTATTCAAGATGATATACATTCACGACCTTCTATATCTTTCCCGGTGGATAGGAACACGGAAACAAGAAATCTTCTCGGTCAATATCAGTACAACTGTTTGCGCCTTGTTGGTGTTTCTTTGAGGCCTTTCGATAGTCTCTTTTTCTATTACTATCATAGTTTATTTTATACGTACAATCATGTTCTCTTACATTTGTATGCCTTAATCGCTGCTTTAGACCTAAACTGAAGAAACTCGAAAAATGCGTCTTATGACTAAGATAATACACAACATTACAACATATACATTACAACATAACATTAAATTCACTGTCGAATATATCGACCGTTCGTTCCTTTAGTTCATTTTTAAATCAGCTAAATTCACTATAACAAGAGGACCTACGTGTCAAAAGAAAGGCATCTATTTACCTTCTATTCAAATCCCACAGAATCCCGAGTAAAGTACACCAAACTTTCGCCAAACTCTGCCAGCCACTTGAGAGTGTATTTAGGCACTTAATGTTTACTTAATAGCATCAGGGACAGGTCGTTTCGCTAGTCGTAAATGTTATCGCGGTGGCGAATGCATATTTAACTTGTTAACAAAACTTTCAAAGTCTGCGGTATTGAATATAATCACACTGCTTGAGGTTTTTCCTTGGGAGCCTCTTTAAGATTGTAAATACTTATTATATACTTATAGAGGTACATGCAAGTAGGTATGCTTCAAAATTGTTAAATAAAGGACTCCAATAGTCACTAGATAACGTCACTGCTTAAATGTCCTTATCTAATATAATTAGAGCATATCTTACTACTATTTTTTAAGACTAGAAGATTAGAAATTTCGTGTAACAGTCAGATAGACGCTATATTGAAAAAGGGTGAAGTTAAGAGTACCTATAAACGCCAAGTGTGTATGAGAAGATGTATGATTGCCAATGAAGAGTGGTTTCTCAGGATCGGGACAAATGGGGATCCGTGATCTCTGCCTACCATATTTTGTGTGTCTGATCTATGAAATTTTATAGAATAAATTGGCTGTAAATCCCACGGTATCCTTAGACGTGTAGTTTGGATTTAGAGGAATGGAACACTAAATAATAAGTTTAGATGAAGTCTTTCAACATTTCGAAAGAATCGCCAAGCACATAAACATTAATAACTTTACCAACTCATATCTAGAGATGAAAAGCAGAATAGCAACTAATATTAAATAAATATTATGTTGAAACCCCAGACCATTCTAGAACAATGATAAAAGGTACACGTTTGTAGTCTACCACATGACACAGATTTAACTTTGCTGTTAGCCCCATAACTGCTTTTGTCGTGGAGTCGTTTGTGCAAGAAATACAAATAATTTACTCGACAATTGCAAATGACGTCGATGTTCCACCAATCATGATTCATGGCAAAGACTTAAACTGCATTGAAACTACATACTTTAATCCCGTAAGGACTTTCTACATAAGTATTAAATTTGTGATTCCCTCAAGGATAAAACATCTAAAGTACATAATGTGCTTATCTCATTAACATTGACATAAATCCGGTTTTAATTATTCTTTTGATTTGATGTAATTAATATTTCTCATATAAATTAGCTGTTAGTGTCAATGATTTAGTAGGAAACAGTACGTATGACTGAAATTTAATGTCACTTGTTTGCTAGTATACTATAGAAGTACTTATAGATAGAATGAAACTTCGTGGATCTTATTCAACTACCAATATGATACACATGTTATTTCGTTTATAATACTCGTATACAAAACCGTTGTTTCTACTCAATACTCCAATGTTCTACAATTATTCTTCCTACGAATACAATACAATACAGAATCAGTAGTCGGTAGCCTTATAAAGCAATAAGAGAGCCACTGAATCGTTTCGGTCAAATGTGACCGGGTGGTCCAAGAGCAGTAATGACTTGTCCTTTCTCGAGGGCCCTACTATGAACCCTGCTAAACGCACTGTCCTTTGCAGTTTACTAAGAAACATCATATAGAATCTTTGTTGAAAATGTGTATATAATAATAGTTTTTTTAATGAACAATATTTTGTCCATTGTTATGAACTTACTACCGTACTTTGTTGTTACTAGTACTGATAAAAAAGAGAACTTCTAAAAGCAACGATTTTATGCGAAGTGCATCTAAGAAGGTGAACGACAAATTTCATATAGCCTGAAAGGAATCAATCACATACGTGTCCCTTATATCTTCATTTAGTATTATGTACATTATGATACAAGACAGTCGTGTGTTCTGCATTTGTATTCATTGAATTCATTTAGCTGCTTATATTTTTTGAGAGTATTTTTGTTGTTGTACAGCGGTGCTTTAAACCCAGTTATCTATATGAGTAAAATTACTATTTGACGCATTGCTATCTATTTGCTATAAGGCTATGAAAAATTTCTTTTTCTATCATTTCTTTTACATTAGGGGCAGCCGTATTGTGGTGCAATAATTTTTGGGAAAGCGCGCGAGTTGCATTCTCTCAGAGTATTTTTTTGAAAATTATAGCATACTAAAGTCGTTTTGTAGCACAAGCAAACCAACTGATTACAAAAAGATGCAAATGGTTTTTTCAAAATTACATTAAGCATTGTTTCTAGGTCTGAATAATTCTCACAACCTTTCGACACATTAAGTTAAATATCAAGTTGATAGACATAATGTAGGAAATTTATATAATATGAATATAATCTAGACAAAGTATCCAACAAACAGTGACAAATGAATTACCTTTAATCGCCGAATATATATCTGCAGGTGTTTGAAAGACAAATGAAGCGAAACTCTTTTGTCGAGATCGTGACAAACGAGGTACTGAAATCTCTACCTAAACCTTTGTAGGTATGTATATCCTACAAATGTATAGCTTCGAAGTATATAGAGCTCCTGTGTCCAGAGTAGGTCCCTGTTACACGACGGGGCGGCTTGGCAAACGCACTCGCAGCGTGCGGCGTCCCATTCACCAGCCAATCTCTTGATTGTGCTCCATTTCGCGTAATTGCGTGACCTGCCGCGACTTCGCCTCGCAAATGATCCTCTTTTCAATTTACTTCGTGAAACACTGCCTAGTACGGCAGCTAGTGTTTTAATTTTCATGCCGGGTTCGTGTCGTGGGATTTAATCGGAATTTTCTGTTTAATGGCTCTACGTACTAATACCTTTTGGATTGGACAGAACTTAAGACATGATATCACCTAGGTCACTTGTAGCATTACTATTTCAATGAATGTTATAATTAGATATTACGCTACTGCATTGCTTAGGAGATTGATAAGGGTAACTGAACTGACCTTAAAAAGGTACTACAGGTGTTATTCTGTCTTCCCAATATGCATAATATTATAATTAACAAAGTACTTGTTAGCTACATCGTTTTTTAAAATGTTTAATTAAATCCCATATACTATACTAAAATGGTAAATTAGAGAATCATATTAATAATTATCAATTTCCCATATGAGATATTAACTATCTACTATAATTCAAATTCCCCGCTATCGAATGAACATATTATAAGTAACTCCTGAATAATTAAATGGGGATGTATCATAATTACTTCAAATGGCTCATGAATGATACATACAATTAATAAGAAGCATGAATTAGTCTCACAGGCATTCGAGCGAAAGCGTTCGCGGCGCAGTAATAAATTTAACATGCACTTTGCATAAAATAAAGGCATCACAACCCATTGACTAATGGTGAGAAAACGATCTCGGTAACAATTAACGCTTTAATAGACCCCTTTATGAGTCTACATATTGTTACGTGGAAAGGTGAACAAAACATAGGCCGGTTTACGTTTCAATTCGAAATAATTATGGTTGTATTTTTTAACTGTGTCTGTGAAAATCCTAAAAAGCTTAAATTGGCTCTGTAGCAGTTAATTTTTAAGGGAAGGGATCAGATTGATATTTTTAGGTACTCTATGGTTACATTACGTTTAGCTTCTTTAGTAATACTAAGTCATTAATTACAAAGTGTCGGACAGAAGCTCGAAGCTTCAGAATATTACTTTTTGCACATAGTGGGTGCTATTCGATATTATTTTAACAATTAGTTATGGAATAGGTTGCACAAAAAAACACGCTCACATTTCACGGCTGCCTCCAGCCTGACAAGTAGAAAGTCAGAAAACTAAAGAAAGCTTTACACACACAAGAAATGTCTTCTGTCTAGAAAATCTATTAAGTCCAAATATTGTGATTTACCATAGCACTAAAAACGTGCTACGTGTTAACACCTCACAAAAAGTGACTTTAATTTGCAAATACCGTATCACTGTTTGCCTACTTTTGGACAAAATAGAAAAATGGCTGCCCACTGTGGCTTATTGCTCCCACAGAATTTATACAGCTTTGTGCGGCTTCGGTAGAGTTCTATTCACCTCACAATGTTGAAAAAGATGGAACCCTGTCGAAGTAAGGAGCGCGGATCACGACGTTTGCCAATGTCGCTGCCAAGATTACAGCTTAATTCAGCTGAGTCGTGGTTGTATAACTGTATTGATTGTTATGGCACTCCGCTAAGTCCTAGATTAGCGATGGGCTACTTACCAGCCACAGAATGATGTTGGTTTATGAATTCGTGAGACCATACTTTGTTGGGTTTGATAGTTTTGCTAGCAGGGTTACAGACTTCACCATAAATACGTAATAAAATGTATCTCGTATATTTCTTATAAAGACTCGTGTATAAGCAACGGTGAACTTTATATGGAGTGCTTTAGATGCTCCTTGTTTCTCATGGAGTTTGAATTAATTTATTCTTTATTATTATCATCTCTCATAGGACATCTCGTATAAGGTAACCTGGATCTTTAACTTAAATAAAAAACACGCTCAGAATACAAAACCTTTCTGATTAAAATGGTTTATCAAAACCCATTTCTTACGCTAAGTAATGGAGAGATTTTTCTCGTATTTAATCCAAACCGAGAAAAATAAACTCTGTAAACAATTTTTTTCGTTATTTACATATATAATACTCATTGACTTTATCGTACACTTATTATATTATGTATTATTAAACATGATACTAAAATCTCATATACAAACAAGTGATGTATGGTTAATTATCCACGTTGCTATTCGAAAAATGTAATCAAACAGACTCGATCTTATTTGACGCTAACCGTGTTTAAAGGGCTCGACTGTCGCATTAATCAAAGTACAAAAACAATGATTATTAAGAATGCTGTTTATAAACTTTCTTCCGACTAAGCGAGATTATCTTGAACTTCATTTGGACTTGTCTTATTTTGTCCCAATTATTTGATCGGTAGGTAATGTTTAGTGGGAAAGCGATTTTGTCACTTTCTTTCGAATGGTTTTTGTTTACTGTTTTGTAAACAAACCTTTTGTTTTTGAGTCCTACTACAATGACGTACTTTCATTGATATAAGGATAATACTTGAATATATGCGTTCTTAATAATTTCTAATTAAGTTTATCGTATAATGAGGTTTATAGATGAGGATTCTAATTAAGTTTTTAGATCAGGTTGAATAAATTAGGCGAATGGTTGGCAACCCATGTCAAATAACCATTCTAATACGTTATAAGTTTTACTCTCTTAAAGACAAAACATTAATGCTGTTGAGTTAGAATGAATTAAATTATAAAAGAATAAAATTACTACAAAAGGTCCAAATTGTGCGTACATCAAACATATAGCAGTTTAAACCAATTTAAACTTAAACCTAACTTTTCTTTTACCTAAAACACAGTGTCATATTTATGCAGTTCACTTCTTTTAATTTATACTACCAGAGTAAGATATGATTATTTTATTACTCTCTTCGATTCCCACGTTAATCAAGCCAACCTCTAATCAAATCATCCGAATAACCCTTTCATCACAATTATAACATTGAATTACGGTTCCTATAGTATTAATATGAATTTCATGAAGACTTATTGGTTCCAATCACAGTCTCGACCTTCACCACTTAATCTCATACCCAGTTTGGTCCCGCATTACCCATTAGCCCAATTCCGAAGTGTGCAACCGCCATTAGATGATAACTATAATCTCACTGTAATTCTATTGACATAATTCGAAAATTATCGCCTATGTTCCGAGCACGTAATCGCGGCTTAAGTTAAAATGAAAATATTGAATCGTAAATAATGAGTGCACGTACGGGAAACCGTTACGATGATATATTGGGAAAAAATCACGGCTACTGATCGTTTTATTATGGTCGTCTTTTTACGTGGTATGGGATTTTAATGGGATGCAACTGGAGCAAATGAAAAGATGGTTCACACAAGTATTAATTTTGGTAGCTCAGTTTTTACGATAATTGTAAATGTCGTGGGAATACCTATCTCTATGATAGACAATGGTCAGTGTACTCGGCGACACGATTTACCTGCTAATGTTAGGTCTTATAAAATATTTGTTACCTATAATTCGACGTAGCTCAGTTGTTTGGGGCTTGACTCTGTATCGAGGGTACAAGGTTTAAATCCCGCTTGAGCATGTACCAATGGAAATGAAGTTTAATGAATTTCTATGTACATTTTCATAATAAAAACATGTACATTTACGAAATGCGTCGAATACTACGGTGAGGGAAAACATCGTGAGGAAACCTACCTGTTCCCCGAACAGGTAATAGTTAGTGCTTGTAAATGGTGACATGGCTGACCAACTATCACATTGAGTACTGACTATCTGGTCAGGTTAGGTTAGAATTACTACCTTCGCAATTGCGGAGATGGACACCTGAACCTCTGACTACCCCGCAAGGGTTAATGGTCGTGAACGCGTTTTGTTTTAATCGTAAAAGTGAGATGCAATTTCAGTTGAATGTGCAATTCAGTGTCGAGAGTACTGTTCCTTGATCTGACATAAATTTTAAGCCATTTCGAGCAAATTTCGTATCTTAATCGCAGATTGTCTGTTTATGACATATTGCGAACAAAATGGCGTATTTCAAGTGCTATTTTCAACTTAAGATTACTACTTTAGGTTATATTACTCAATAATTTTATTACTTTTGCCCGCTTAACGAAGCTACCATAGATTTTTGTATTTTTTTTTTTTATTGCTATAGGGAGTGAACTATAGTTTTTTTTTAGTTATATACGTGTTGAATCTTTGAATATGACCGAAATTATATTATGTCCTTCTTTTTTATTCCAATAAATACAGTTCCGATAGTACAGATCATCTAATGTAGAATATGTAAAGTAGAATAAAATTCAAAGGTGTTATCAAACTAATTTAACGTCGAATATGATAACTACTTACAACTGCCTTGAAATGAAACTTCGAAAATCAATTTCAATAAACATTTATTTTGTCTCGTTGTTTAATAATAATTTAACTTATTACGTAGCTTTACATACACAAAACGAACAGGGAAGACTTACTATTAACACATATCAACTACTTAATGAACTGCTAAGTTAACATAGTATTTACATGTATGGGGATGACGTATGAGGATCTTATTACTATTTAATTACAACTCTTGTTATATATTTGCGAACATTGGCTATACTCGCTTTTAACATACTAAGAAATGTCAATGAAGCGAAAGTGTTATGTTAAGACATGAAAAATGATAGCCTATTTCAATGAAAAAGTATTAGTTAATAGTTTATGGTCACTTGCAACGGAAAATGGTCGAGAATTGCATGCATTATTTCTTATTAAATGCGTCATGTAAGAAAGAAAATATAAAAGAAATCATTGATCAAATTGTGTCAGGAAAGTGTTATAAATGGTTATTTAGGAAAATACTTTATTATTATAGCGCAAAAATGAAAAGGT
Organism: Leucoptera coffeella; assembly: GCA_030578115.1. Lineage (NCBI taxonomy): Eukaryota > Metazoa > Arthropoda > Insecta > Lepidoptera > Lyonetiidae > Leucoptera > Leucoptera coffeella. Next base: position 105,994 of record JAMBLF010001024.1, read on the forward strand.
AAACAACACTCAGTGCCATCTCGTTTCCAAATTATAAAACTATTTGTTTAACAACCTTTAAGAAAAGAATAGAAAATAGAAAACTTATATTCCAAAAGACACTAACAACTTATACGTTCTACTTATTAAAAATTGGCATGTTTAAACAGTAAAATAATGTTGCTATGTTCACTGGAAGACAATTATAATAAAAGTACATATGGCAAGTAGATTGACATAAAAACTAATATAAATATTAAATTAAATGGTCTGGAATGTTCCTTAAACTTAAAACTAGTTTATTTACATTATTATTTGTTAAATCTAGTCAAATTGCATAAATAACGTACAGGCATTTAATGTTTCTATTTGTACTTTACTGATTGATGCAGTGTAGTAAAATTTGTTAACTATCTTGCGAATTGTATGCTTGGGTACATCTTCTTTACTGCTAGAAAAATTTACTATTGTGCTATTTTATTTACACATAACTGTTATTAATGGAAACCGGTCTTTTTAGGGATTAAATGTATTAACTTTGGATTATTTTTTAGTTTTCATACACGTTCATGTACGCAACATATTTGCATTTTAGAAAGGAACACTATAATTATTGTTCCTTATGTTGAATTTAAAGTAACAAACAGTAAATATCTTAAGTATAATATCTACAAATGACAAGACGAAGCGATATTATGCGGTTTGGTCATTTCGTTTAAAAATAGATAGATGGCAGTAACTAAAACCTAACACTCGTTCGTTAGAACTGTTTTAATTTTGTACTAATCAGGCGATCGACGAACAAACAACTTAAAGCCATAAGCGTGTCCGTTAATGCAATTAAACAAACATATAATACCGATACCTAAAAAAACATTCTATTACAAGAGGCCTTAACTATACAAAATAACTGCTTCCGAATCTTTGTCACATAAAATTTCAAAACAATATAAAACAACACAGAAGAACAAATTATCAAAAAAATACTTAAATACAAACAATCAACGTCATAACCTAGCTTCTTGGTAAGCCGTTTCAGTTCAATCTTTGTCCCCTACAAATCTGAAGACTTCGGGAATAGTTTCGGGGACACAGTAGCCGTGGTATGTTCGGATGTCTTCAGCGGCGTATGTGACACCTGGTAAGACTCCAGGTTCGGTGTGATGCCTAGGGCAAGTGTGGTCCCTAGGGCACTGGCATACTGTACTGGCGTTGACCTCGTCAATCTGCTCATGCCTGTGTCTCACGCTGAATAACTTGCAAGGCTCCTTTCGTGAACAGCGCAGACGCTGGAAAAAAAATAGTTCTTCGTCAGTTATAATTGAAAACTATATAGTACTACTACTAGTAATTATTACTGACTTTTAGGGTGACTTTTGTTATATAATATAAAATACAAATTATAAATAATTATTTTAAATAGAAGTACTTAAAATATGCGACAATACTTTACCAAATACAAGAACTCAAATTATGATAAAACGCCATCTAGCGTCACAACTACGAACTAAACAGCAACAAGCTTAAACTGAACTTACGCTGAGCGGCGAGCAGGCGAACTGATATTGGTGTCCAAGTTCCCCGCTAGGTGTCGTGTAACTTGTTTTCTTCAGCAAATAAGTCACCGAGAACTTAGGACAGTGACAGCTGACGATTTGCTGCGTCGCGTTGCTGTCAGGCAGTGAGTAGAGGGTCCATGTAGCGTCCTTGAAGTAACGGCATTTGGGAAGACGCTTGACAGGTTCACAGGTCTTGTAGAGGGTGGTTTTATCCCCTAACGAATGGCCGTCGTCCGCTGAGAGGGAACTGAAATGGAGAAAGATGGGTTGTGAATACTTTGTTACGAGGATTAATTGTACTTGTTCATAGGCTTTAAATTTTATTTGAAATAATTTTCAGTCTAACAAAATAATTCGAGAAAACATATTATGTAGCTTCAATAAATTATAAATAGATATAATAAAATACTGATTATGAACACATGCCTTGAGAAAGACACAAAAAATAACTTTGCCTTATTAAAATACTATCTGTTACATCCTCACTGTTTCGCGTAACGAAGACTTTGAGCCAGAACCGAGCCTCCGTTAATCACAAAAAAAAACCTACTTTTTTATCATAATACGGACTGCACTTACTCTGAACATTGTCTGTGGCCTAAGCACCTGCATCTTCTCTCAATCCAGGGTTGGGCAGGGTCATAATGGTCTACTTTGTTACACACTTGTCGTACTCGGCATATCGGTAAATCTTCTTCAGAAGTCTGTAATTAAAGAGAAAATATGGTATTAGTTGAGAGTTACTGGGCAAAATGTTTAATTGATTCAATATGGTTTTTCCGTCACGTGTATATGTGTATTTATATAAATACAAAAATGTTTAATACTGTATCTTAAATAATACTCCACGTTGCAAAAGCTATACACAAATAAGTTCCTTGAAAAGTGAATTGTTTATTTAATAGTGTAGTGCAAATTTATGGTCAAACATCAATCAATTTTGATACACCAAAGGACCTATCGATTTCGAAGTTAATAGATAACAATGCACCTGTAATCGAGAACAGCTAGCGCATCATATTTAACCGTGTCAATAGCCATTATGTCACTGAGCACAAAGAAAAAGGTGTCGTCGAAAAAATAACGTCAAATGTGAAGGTGTATGGTCAATCGCGGCGGAATAAATTGAATAAAAAACATTTTTTCACCAACCAGCTGCAGTGACATCTGTTGCTGAACCGTGGGAAAGTCGTGGTGCAAGATGCACCTGCCGCGAGGAGAAGATCCGAGATTAGAGGCGAGGATCTAGCCGAGATCGAAAGAAGTACGTAAGATCGAGAGTGACTCTTAAACTGTCACAAATGGTGTTGTTTATGTCGTTTCCCTCTTGTTGCGTAGCTAAGAATTTCTAATCTTGCCAAAGAATCAAATACATACTGCAAAGGCTGCCAATTGTACAAACTAAATAATTTGACATTGGAAATTTAAAATGCGATATTTCTACAACCATTCCTGGCAAAAAATCATATATAAGTAATCATTCCGCCAATCGTTCTACAATTCAATACGAGATTTTGCCTTAACCGCTGATTTAAGTAATAGGTATCAAACCTAAACACTTAATAGTTGCATTCAATATCAATCTTAAACCAACTGAAAACCATTAGGAGTCAAAATCTTGTAAATACACCACTATTCCACCATGTCAAAGTGAGTCTATTTTGATCAGAGATTCCCCAGGCACATGTGCTCTCGCGTCGCTTTTTTTCTCCAAGGGACAATCGGTCGCACTTCCTACCGGAAGTCGTGCCATTTGGCAACCTGTTAACTGTGGGAACGTCTTTTTTACATCAAGGGTTGGCGAGTGTCAATCTGATGAACGTTTTTTTGGGGCCTCTAAATCGTGACGAGTTTTTTTGACATAGATTGTGAATTATTTTTTTGACAACGCAAACAGTAAACGCAGTGTATTTGTCTGTACAGTTATCATCTTCGCCCGAAAAATTCAGCAAATAACTGGTATCAGTATATAGCTGTTTCAAAGACAACAATGATATCCATGGTTTCCGGTTTTTTGTCGCCCTTTTGACCATCGTCCCTTTGTGGGCTGTCCATTAGCAAAATCACTTCCGTTGCCAATAGCCCACAATTATACAAGCAACCCCATTGAAGGTGTGAAAAAATAATCTCTTGTTCCGGTCACACATCCGCTTCTTATGAATCCCGAGATAATTCTATGAAAGGCGGACCGGATATTTCCTTTGCAGGCCTTTTATGGCTTATAACGCAAACAAAGATGGACATATTCTGTGAGCTCTACAATGTAAGCTATTCTGTGTTGCTGACTTTTAAATTTCATGAGTGCAGCCACTTGAGAATACGTATTGCTTTTTCTGTTTAATTATTACCTTTAATATTTCTATTCTCGACTATAATTCCCGAAGGAGTTGACAGAACAAGAAGTTTGCAAGAATCTTTCGCACAATACACTTATAAAAATCCCTTAGTCGCGTCTTATGATATTCCAAGAAGTAGATAGCTGGTTACATTTATTCCCAATAAATGTGTGCTGCACTTAAGTATTCATATTAATACTTGTTAGATGAAGTTTAAATTTCTTCATCGAATAGACCTTAGTAGGTGTATTTATAGTAAACGTTTTTACAGTCGACATTTCTCTTCATTCCTTCCCATTGTAATTTTGTTCGGTCTCAGTTTTTGTTAGGTCGCGTGCCAGCACCAAGCGTACAAACTATGTGTCTAAAACGAATTAGGAACGCCATTGTAATAACGAATTCCACGGCTTATATCTTCTCGTACATTAAAAATCCAAGCTCGGCTTTCGATGCAGTCCCGATTAAAAGTAAACAACGTAGAATTATATAGAAAACGTTCATCTAATCTTGGGATCACTTTTAATTTATTTTCAAGGATTGCCCGTATCGAATATCATTTGGAAATATAATTGCCTCTCGGTAATCTCTCTCGTGTCCTGTTTCAAAATCGACGGATATCTCGCTCATTAACAATTCAAATATGATATTTGAGTCCCACAAACGCACCTGTCCGAGAGGAAAATTAGCTCCATATCCTAAAGTCAAATGGAAAAATAAGACAAATTCAAATTGGTAAGACCAACGGCCGTGCCCCAGGCTGCGGCGCGGCGGGGGGGGAGGTATCCGGTCCGAGATTTGAACGCAGCTTCTCTAGCACTGTGGACGCTAAGTGAGACACAGCCTTCAATAATCTAGCTAACTTTGGCTTAAAGTACGTAAGATAGGTGCTTAATGTGACATTGAAGTTTCGATTTGGTAACATTTAAGATTGAATAGGTGTATCAGAAATGTTACAAAATTTTAAGTATTTTTAGTTTCAAATTCCGTGAAGTTTATAAAGGCATACTAAAACAGGACTTTTATTGAAACTAGACATTAGTTTAACCCTCTATTGCTTTTTAATACCCTATAGCATAGAGTGACTGTTATATGAATATTAAACTTCTTACTTTAAGAATTTATTAGTAATACCTTTTAAATGTCACGACGAATTTAAAATATTTTATTTTCGGTATATATCTAATTTGTTACATGTTTATATATATTTTCAAACAGCACAATACTGATATAATATAGGGTTTTTTTTTCATTGCTATCCATTTTTTATGGAACTTAGCGCTGAATAAACTTTCTCGCATCTTTTTCGAAGACAGGTGTCCTCTTGAGCGAGACGATGGCAATTCTACACCCAGCGGTCATCAATTGGATAATTTGTGCTCTCCCGGGTATTAGAATAGAACCTTTTTTATTTTTAGAACCTACAAGATTCAGTATTAGAGGCCAATATTTTGGACGTACATAATTTACAGTTGCTAACGGTGAGGGAAAACATCGTGAGGAAACCTGCCTATTCCTCAGGATAGGTAATAGTCAGTGCCTATATACGGCGATACGGTTCACTACCTATCACGTTGGGTGCTGTCTATCTAGTGATACGCGTGCTTCGAATGACCCATACCTAACATGCCTTCGAAATTTCGGAGATGGGCATTCAAACCTCTGACTACCCCGCCATAATAAAAAAGGGAGTGTGTATACACAAGTCGTGAAGCGTATGTATGTATTTTGGACCAAAACCAAAACTACCAGTTGAAAGATCGATAGTATGATTAATGATACAATTTGTTTACATTTCCTATCAGGGATATGATAAGAAGTCCTTCAGGATATTTGATAGTGTAAATAGTGACCGTTGATTGAAACGCCTGTGTAAATGTTATCGTATGACAAAACTACCAGTATTGACCTTCCACTTCCTTAAAACATTTGTCTTTTTATAAATATCCGATTCTGATTCATAATGACACCTACGACTGTTGCCTTTTGGATGTATACAATTTTGTGTAGGGTTCGGTTCAATGGTAAACAATCCTCTGTAATTTAATCGTTATATTTCTAGTCAAATCATGTTAGCTTTTATATTCCTTTACCTTACTAAGAAATACATACACATCACGCCTGATTCCCTGTGCAGGGGAATGCAGAGATCACGGATCCCCATTTGTCCCGATCCTGACAGACCACTTTCACATCATTGACACTCCTACATCTTCTCATACACACTCGGCGGTTATATGTACTCCTTACTAACAAACTTAAATTTATTATTTCTCACATAGTTTCTTAACATTATCTATCTGTTTTAGTATTTAAACTTACAGTTATTGGAAAAATTATCAAAACATAATCAGCGTGCATTACCCCTCTAATTGCTTTCGTGTCCCATAAGCAAATGAACCGAGTAGTACAGGAGATTCTCGCGGCATACAAATTTAAATAATTGCAGGAAAACAAGAATTATGTGGTGACGACGATTTGCGTACGGCCGTTTAATGGCGTCTCTTGTGTCGATGATGAGCGCTTGATTGCTTATGGCCTGGCTGCAGCCTGATCGACACGTGCTAGGGTTGTAGCGACTTGATAAATTTAAGCCTTTTTATGGTAGAATTAATAAGGGTTGTCACGACGCTAAGATTTTTATTTTAGTAGTTTTTTTAGTAATATTTAGAACATTGTTACATTAGCTTCATTATATCGGAAAGCTCACTATTAAGTTATCATTCACGCCAAAGATGTCGTTTAATTGTTTAGTTTTTACGTATTCACAAGCTTTGACATGTACATTTTATGTTAAAGAAACGCGTCTTACAGAACTTATACGAAGCCCAACATACATAAAGTAAGTTTTTTTTACAAGGCAACATATCCTCATTTAAATGAAATATAAATAAACATTAGTATAGTACAGTACCCAGTTCCTCGACTTGCCTTTGGGGCGTGAAAACAGTTCAGGTAGGCGAGACAACTAAATACATCCTGTCGAAGCATCCTGCCAAATTATGCAAAACAGTTTATCAATCAAGTTGCTGAATGAATTTCCATATGCTTTGTGATGTAAGTGAAATGTTCTTAAAGACGAAAGAAGAGAGTTAACTGCTAAAGGTTGATATTAAATTAAAGAAGAAGGGTAATTGGAAAGGCAATGATAATTGCGTTCGTGAATTATTTTTACTTTAGGTGTTAAGTTTAGCTATACTCTAAGCTAATGTCTCAAATATTTTATCAACTTAATAAACGTGCCGATATATGTTTCAAAGTAGTTTTTGTTACCTGTAGTAATGTGTAAGTAATTACTAATATATTAAGTAGTCACGCTTTATACACGATTAACTATAGTACACTATTCGTCCTCAATTTCAAAAGAATTTATCGAACAATAATAACCGTTAAAAATTGCTACCGAATTTAGTTAATCGCCTCCCATATGTTAAGGCTTTTAAAACATGAGTAATAGACATTCCATTCTCAATCAAATCAAGTCGTGTTTTGACGATCTACAATTTTACGCAGCACCCAAACTGTAACGACGTTAGCAGAAAGTTCATATCGTATTTAAATAAATTGTGAACTACTCATAGAGCAGTTTTATATTTGATATACAGTATATATTTTATATGAGATATTACATATTATAGTTCGTTTAAATGGTCAACCGTACTTATTGAAAGAATAAACAAAATTGTGATGCGATGGTAATCATTTACCTCAATAACTTTCTTCTCTTGAAAGATAAACTGAGCTAGTTAAATATTGATTGATTTGTTAAAATTTAAATAAATCTTAAGATTATGTGAATCCATACTACAACAAAGTTTTCATATCAAATTCATCGTGGGAAAGATAACAAACGCATCTTTACATTTTTCGTAATTTAATTCTGAAGACAATACTTTTGTACAAAATATTTAAACAATATTTGTTGAAACTTCTGTCTTATACAACCTACGCAGCTACGATTTGAGTGTCAACATTTTTTGTAACCGATAGGTACCTATTACGATGATTACAAAATGGTAACACCCAAAAAAGAATTTGATTGAGGTTTTAATGAAATAATAAAATCTGAATAACATTATGCTGATAACTACCTACTATAGCGGAGGTACAGGTAGGTATATTTAATGCTCGGATATAATATAGGAAGAAATTAAACCTTAACTATTGTAATATATCAAATCTCCTTAAATAAAGTGTTGAAGGAATCTTTTAAGGAAATCTAAATACGAGCTATTGCCCGTTTCAAGTTAAAATAACTTCGACATGAATGTAAAATGTTTAATTTTCTATATCAATCTAAAATCTTTCAATTCTATTCTTATCTACTTTCTTTCTGCATATTAGAAGAGACTTTTCTCTCCTTACTCAATACATATAAAATATGCCTGGAAATTCATAAATTGTTGTAATTCTACACATATTTATACAATGTATAAAAGCTTCCTTTTTTCTTTCTACGTTCAGAAGCTTTTTACCTGCGACTCTACATAAATATTAATACCTTTTTTTATTAAGAAAGGATGTTAAGCCACTGTACCTCATGAGGCTTTTGGGCAGCGGATAGCCAAATGACTAATCCCCGTAATTGGTAGCCACCGGTTACGCGTTGGTTATTTATTATCGACGTAGTAATTTGCCGGATAGCCGCAGGCGAAACAAGCTATAGTATTCTTATTAAGAAGTCGTTTCGAATATGCTCCACGGGATATGGCGGATCCAAGATTAATTGTCGATAATAATAACAGACACGCGTCGGAATGAAATTGGCCTTTTTCTACTTTGAATAGCATCCGTTTTTGGTCTGCATATCAATGGATTTGGTTTGTAATTTTGTGTTCAGTGCCGTTGAAAGTGAGTTTAATTTAGATTATTTTTTGGTTATATAAGACGTATTAGATAGTTGAATAAAGTTCATTAAGTATTTGTATTGCGAAAATGTTGATAATAGCAATAATTTAATCTAAAATACTTATGTATTAACGTTAACATTAATCTGAATAGGTTTACTAACTAAACAAAATTCGAACGGCCGCGAGTTGGCTAATCCAGTTATAGTTAGGGAAAGACATCAACGAGTTTAGTTGGTTTGCTATAAATCCATGTGCATACAAAATAGTCACATTATAAACTGAACCTTTTCAAGCCATAATAATACGATTCTTAGAAGATTATACAAATGACCACCTAACTTCCACCCACTTAAGTGTAACTTGAAATTTCATGTGAACGTTGCTTAATACACTTGTAAAGGGCATGGAGTGTCTTGCTTTATGCCTCAGCATCCGGAGGCCATTCATTCGACGCACGTGGATGTAAGGAACCCTTTAGTTCATTCAAGAAGGCGGATGCGACGTGAAGTAACGTGGGGAGACAAGATAACTCATTCAATGGAGGTCGCTCTAATTAATGGAGACTTTGAATAGAACGTAATACTTATCAAGTCCCTACTGAATGGAGATAGTGCCTTAAATGTCTTTTGTTAGGAATGAATACATACATGCATGTATTCACGCCTCTACGTCCCCAACGGGATAGGCAGAAACTAACGATTGCCACTTGAAATGATTCTAACAAACCTCTCTGGCTTCCCTCACACCGAACATTTACCAAACCGAACCTAATGCATGCTCATCTGTTCTTCGCTCTACGTACACCAGCCTTAAGAAGAGCTTACACAATAGTAGAAATGAATGTGAATCAGAAATATAGATATCACAGTATATAAACTTTTTTAAGGCTAAGCTTTTTTGTATCACAACTTATTGCGTATTTATAAAATAACGTTCTAAAACCATAATCCACGTTTTTTGCTCAAGAATGTATTCAATGAAAGGATAAGCATAACTGCGTAGCGTCCGTAAATCACTGACAGCGTGTCGATTTAAAATTTATGTCCACATTTAAGTCAATTAAGGAACGGATCGCGTACCATTTATCAGTTTGTATTCTTCTCGTAACCTTGGCGAGGGAACGTGAGTGAAATTGTGAAGTTTATCTAACGTGCTTGAATAGTGAACTGATGAATTTTGACTTTCAATAATTTTATGATTCTTATGTTGAATAAAAAGCATTTCATTTCATTTAAATGCTCAATAGAATTCTAAATTACAGAACTGATTTTAACTAAGTATTGCGTGTTTTTAAATGCAGTGTAGTTATATTTGTCTAATGAAGAATAAACTACTATATTAGGCTTATAAAATGTCATAATAATAATCTGATTAGTAAATGCGAATATGGACACGAGAACCTCTGACTACCTCGCAAAGCTTAATAGTTTTGAAAGTTTTTATCTTCTATTTCAACTTAATTTATTGTTATCGAAAGGAAACCAATTATACTCTACGTATTGCGCATTGAGTGTATTTCACAGTTTTATATATTTAGAATAGAATAGAATAGAAAAAATTTTTATTCACAAAAACAGCACAGGTACAAAAACATTTACCTTTACAATTATTACAATAGACAGGAAACTGCACTGTCACTGTGAAAGGGCCCAGGCTCAGCATATGTTGCAGGCCAAAGCCCACAACGCCAATCCTCCGCCTGAGCCGCAGAGGGCACGAGTTAAACAGAAAATATAAATAATAATATATATATAATAATAATAATAAAAATATAATATATATATATATTATATACACATAAATATAAATATATACACATACGTATAGGTAAGTTGAATCAAACACATGAGTTTAAATAGACAAATACATAAATCTTAATAATCTTAATAAATAAAAATACTTATACTCATAGTCTTACAGTCACTATTGATCCCAAGCCTCATCTAACCCAAGGTCACGAAAGTTGACTTTGCTGGAACAATAAATAAGCCTTAAGTTTGGTTTTGAAAGTAGTCTTTGCGGCGCACCCCCTAATCGGCGGCGGCAAATCGTTCCAGCACTTGGTCGCGTGGTATTTAAATCCGCCCCGGAATGCCGTTGTTCTATGCCGAGGTATGACGAGAGGCGCAACGCAATCCCTCGTAGCCCTACTCTGAGCCCGCCATTCAAGCTTATCGAACAGGTACGCCGGCACGCCAGACCCAACAATGTCGAACAGAAGGGAACTGAGGAAAAATTTCTGACGTGCCTCAACATTAAGCACACCATGCTCCCTAAGGAAGGGGCTGACATGCGCCCTGGGGGGCACAGGAAAACAGTACCTGGCACACGCGTTCTGGACACGCTGTAACAGCCTCCTAGTCTTTTTATACAGACACGGCCCATATGCCGCCAGGGCATAGTTAACTTTTGACATTATCAAAGCCTCACATATAGCCACGCGCACCTCTACACTTAAGAATGCTCTGTAATTATACAGAACCTTCAGCCTATAAAAGCAAGCACGCACTAAGGCAACCACGTGGCTTTCGAACCTTAGCTCCCCGTCCATAGCGATCCCTAAGTTGCGAGCCTCTGTCACCCGCTCTACAGGAATCCCACCCAGTAAGATCCTCGGCGCCCTGTTAACTACCCCACTAATATAATTCTTTGTACCCAACACCATGTACTTTGTTTTACATGGGTTAAGCAAGAGGCAATTATCTGTAGACCAAGAAAATATGTTCTGTAAATCCTCATTCAAAGCACGTATAGTAATGTCAAAATTATTAATGTCAATCGGGATATAAAGTTGTAGATCGTCGGCGTATAAATGATATTTGCAATGTCGTATATGATTAGTTATGTCAGCTGTGTATAAAATAAATAATAACGGTCCTAATATCGAGCCCTGAGGGACTCCCCTACTGCTAACGTAATGCTCTGAGTAAGCACGCGACCCGTCCGGCCTAGCAATCTCAACCCTCTGCCTCCTGCCCGTGAGGTAGCTCCTGAACCACCGCAGTGCCACGTCATCAAAACCGTAGTACTTCATTTTATCAAGGAGCAACTCACAGTTAAGCCCATCGAATGCCCGAGTATAGTCCAGCAGAACGAGAATGGTGGCGAGACGCTTATCCTGGCTGGCCAAGATGTTATCCACCACGTCCATTAAAGCCGTAGTAGTACTATGGCCCCTGCGAAACCCTGACTGAAAGATAGGCAAAATATTGTTGTTGGCCAAAAAGCTAGCTGTTTGCTCATAAACAACCCTCTCTATGACCTTAGACAAGTAAGGAAGGATGCTAATCGGCCTCAAATCCGATTTTGTCACTGGATTCTCCTTCTTCGGTATTGGCTTTATAATAGCAGACTTCCAGATCTCCGGGAAGACTCCACTCTCAAGCGAGCAATTAATAAGGCGCGTAATCGCAGGGAGCGCCTCCGGCAATGCCAAAAGCACCATGTCTCTCGAGACATCGTCATCCCCCAGCGCCCCACTCCCAATCGACCGCAACAACTCGCCCACCCGCCTCTCGCTCACTCGACCCAGGCCGAAAGTAGTAGAGCTGAAGCGATGCGCCCTGAAGTAAGCAGACACAGTGGAGGAAGGAAATCGAGGCCCAGGAACGTCGAAGAAATGTCCAGCCAGAGCATCAGGGTCGTCGAAGTGAAGGGGCAATGGATGCTTAACCATGAAATCAACAACATCCCGCTTAATGCCCTTCCACAGTACTTTAGGATTAGATATATTTCCGTTGATCCTATACTGGTAATAAGCCTTTTTTTCGGATAATAAACAAACAGATGCAAACTTTCTCAAGTCCCTATACTTAGCATAATCAGAATCTAGTTTCGTGCGTTTATATGTACAATGTGCCTTATCTCTTAAATGCATAATGTATTTGAGATTACTTGTCAACCATGGTTTACTTTTATTATCAATCTTGGATGTATGTTTGGGCGCGTGAATGTCAAAAAGTGAAATAATTAAATCATTAAAATTACGTAGCATGTCATCAATACAGTGGTTGTCAACAAGTAAGTCCCAATCTATTCCCCGAAGGTCGTCATTAAATTTATCTAGGTCAATACGGTGCAAAGGGCGACGGGTTAAGAACCTAACTGGCATCTTAGGCCTGCGGACCCTAAGCGTGACGCATACGAAGGCATGCCCCCCTAGCTCAGGCACGTGGTGCACGCTGGTCCCCGACACCAATCCCGATCCCGAACAGCAGATGAGGTCAATCGCGGTCGCACTATGCTGTGTAAAATGAGTTGCTTCGTTAATGTGGTTTGTCATGTGTAAAGAGCTAAGGAACTGTTGTAGTTTTTTGGTAGATGCGCTTTGCGTGTCAAGAACGTTTATATTGAAGTCTCCCATTAAAATTAAATGATCGTATGTATTAAAACTAGTTATTGTTTCGGTCAAGGAGTCAAAAAAGTCCTCAACATTTACCCAATTTGGCCTGTACGCTGTGCCCACAATAAACCTGAGCGACCTAGCCCTAAAGGACAGCCACATCTGTTCCACCTGCCTATGTGAACCCGAGTGAGCAAGTGTAGTAGCCCGGAGGTTGCGTCCCACGAAGAAGCCCACACCGCCCCCCCGCGCCCTGCCGAGGTCGGTCGGCCGAGGGACGTGGCGGAGCCGGTAGCCCTGCACGCGCGGCAGCAGCGCATCCCCATCCTGGGCACGGGCCCACGTCTCGTTCACGGCCAGGAGATCTGGCGCGACTCTGGCCATGGCGACCTCTAACTCGTCGTGCTTATTGCACAATGAACCAGCGTTATAAAGACCCAACTTCAGACTTTTAAATGTCGTCATTTTTATTTCGTAAAAGGTCGGCAATTGAACAACGATGGACGAAAGGGCTGAAGCGGCTCACAATGACATGCTCATGTACCAAAAGTGACATATATGAAAGTAAGACGGAATAAGTTACTGTATGTATAATGCAAACTATATAAATACTATAAAAATGATATATGTATGTACCGATAATGTAAATAAATATGTCGAAAAATATAGCGTTTATGATATAAATAATATTCAATAAATAATCGTAGAAATATTTGGTAAAAATGTTAAAATATATTAATACGTAGATTATAAATAATGTAATTGAATATATACATATTAACACTATGTGACTGTATAAAAAGTACCCCCCACTAAGCGGTTGCCCTCCCACAGCGCTGGCAAAGCAGAGTGTAATCATCCACAACAAAAGACAAAGAAGTACAAAAAGACATAAAACATAGATATAATTATTTGGATGATTGGGCGAGCTATTATTTAGAATTAATTAGCCACATTATTATCGTAAATCCAAGCCAGCTCCGTCTAAGCTGTACAACAAAACAACCGTGAAGAGCAAATAATATCTCCACGCCAGATCAGCCATGGAGTTGGATAAAAAAGAATTATTACACGCTCCTCTTTTTTTATTTTGTGGCCGCGTAACACAGGTGTGTCGAGAGGTTTTTTGTTTTTTTCCTGTGGTCGGAGTTTTTTTATTTATTTATGTTTTCCTCTGGGTGCTGAGTGCTGCAACTAAGTATATTTATTTTCTTACTGAGATTCTAAAGCAATTATGGGTTCAACCACTAGGTTTGAATATACTTATAGATAGGTTAGTCGAATAATACCTATTTTATGCAATAAGATTTAATTTTGCAATATGCTTTGGCAAATGATAGTGTTTCGTCGATTACGTAGATTATTTATCACAGCAACAATACACCTAAGTATCAGTCAATAGTTACATATGTTTTAATAAATTTTATCTTTAAATAATTGTCTCAATAGATTTGTATCTTTTTAATCAATCTCAAGTTTGAAGTCATCGGTTAATGAAAGGTTGTTAAGGAAAATCTTAATACCTACATCCATAGAATCATGACTGGAGGTACCTAAATATCCTTCCAGTAATGGCAGTGATTTGATCCCAACACAGACAGGTTGTTAACGGACAAAATCAGCCGCTCTATAACTATAATGATATTATTTTTTCATCATCATTTAATCTTAATGCCCTTCCTGAGTTTGAGGAAGTCGTAAAGATTAAACTCCTGACCATACTACTGACGTTCAATTAAAGAAACAAGATTTTGTTCTTATAGATTTTGTGTACTACGCAGCCGACACGAAATATGAGGATTATGTTAATCGTTCTTCTAATCAATGAGGCTGGGAATAAAGTTTTCTTTACCTATTCTTGTAGGTTCGAGTTATTTATAGATGTTTTAAAAACATTTGCTTACTACGCAGTTCAAGTTATCATACAGTTACAATACAATCAAAATTTTGTGTTAAATTTATTACGGACTTACGAAAGCTTTCTTAAATATACACGAATCTAAGTATATTTAAGAGATCTTTTGTATACATATCACGTCCCTAAGAGGATAAGCAGAGACTATCGATCGCCACCTGGAACGATCATGATAAATCTCTAAATATGATTAGCTAAAATAGTTACTACTAACTGAATGATAGCTAGTAGTAATTATAAGACAGTTTTAACTAATGTCCCTAGAATATCCCATTTACTTTGAATGATACTTTAGAATCGTGCAAATAAACGTTGACATTTTGTTATTCACTTGTTGCAATGCAAACATCGCTTGTCAAATTGTATCTGCGTAAACTTGTTTGTTTTCTGCACAAGACATAGCAGCGTGCTTTGAATAAATATTTGCAAATTAATATATTCAGGTATTCAGGCGCCTTATGTAATTTTCACAAGATGACTCTCTTATGCAAGTGCAGTGTATTAATAAACCTTATTTGAATATGTTGACTTGTGTTGCTTTAATTATGGAAAGTTTTTTCTATATATCAAAGTTGCTATTCGAGATAAACGCAGGTAGTGTTAGAATACTTTACTTTAGAGTAATGTACATTTACAATCATGATAGTGATCCTATAGCAAAAGTTTTATTATTATTATGAAAGCGTTTATTTACGGTTACAAAAACGTACTCAATACAAAAAGTTTACAAATAAAACTTACATAGTAGGGGGTTTAGCTTGTGCACGTTATTGTCGCAGCAAAATGGTTCCAACTCAGCTGGGTATGTTGCGTTTGGTGGCAAACGCAACGCTGATTTTATGTTAGAACCAACAACTTTTATCTATCAACAGTTCATTAATAATTTTTTAACTTACCTACAACCAGATTTAAGCTACTAATTGACCACACACTGATGTCTCATATCTTTTTAAAAGAAATCATTGCCATAACGTTTCCGCATTTTTAATTATTGAATCATCGCAGTGATTTTGAAAGTTGGATCAATGAAACATCTTGTTTTACACTCCTGTTATCGCGAATTCAGAACCTACTTTTAAACAATACTTGATTCAAATCTCAAATTACTGAATTGCCTTAATGATCCAAAATTAATTTCTATATCAGTTGTCGTTATGTATAGCTAAATGTACCTACATACATATAATATACGTTCACATCCTTAAATCCCTTTAAACGTGGAACTTTGTAAAGACGGTAAAATCTCGTATGTTATTTTCAACACTATTTTATACAGTGAGGTTGTGATATTTTATGAAAAATTGGTTACTAGCTCGCCTATCATCGAGACGCTTTTTAAGAGATTGTGTTTGTTATATTGTAAATGTCGTCATATGCCAAGTGCTAGCCATCGCTCTATAGATGTCAATGACGCCCAGCCCCTTAATCGCCTATTACGACATGGAGAGAACAGCAGCTAGTTAACATTCTTATTACACCCCAAACCAGCTAAATGCAGCCAAGAAAGACACGATCCAGGCTCATGATGTTAGTAAAGTATTCATTCTGCATCCACGTGCATGCTAGCTATCAAGTTCGTTGCCTAGATACGCCCGAGCGATTGTAATACAGTCAGTCTGTCGCCAATCGTGACATGAATGTCCGTGAAATTGAAACTCAATTGTCTCAAATAGGTAATGTGTTTTAGCACTCGATTTTAGGGTCTATTATGGCTCGCTTCCTGTGTAAGCTAGCTGTTCCCACAGCAGATTTTGCTTATATTAGAATGTGATTAATGATGAATGTCTATTTAAAGACTAAACGGTAATGACGGGAGCAACAATTAAGATACGTGTCACGGTTTACGTAATCGCATTATTTTATACTGTGTACTAATTTAGTATCTAATTAACTAGTGGGTCCTATTAGCTATCTTCTAAATTATTATGTAACGTAATAATATAATTAACTTGACGTTTGATTGTATGTACTTAAAAGTGAACATCAATAAGATATATACCTACATAAATACATATAGTTCGTACTCGTATACTAAAGATAAGTCGGAACATACGAGTCCTGTTTCAAAAACACTTAATCGGCTGCGGTCACAGTCATTAAAACGTCCATATTCACATATCAGTCACGGGCTTTAACTCGAGTATGAATAAAAGTCAAGATGTAACTTAAAATTCCATTCCTTAAAGAGGCGAACACCATCGGAAAGAGGGTGACCGTTACGAATGGGCTCTCAAAGCCGGTGACATAAAAAATACTGAGCTTTTTTTTAAATCTCCGCACACACGGGCTCAGCCGCCGTAAGTCATTGGAACTGTCAAGATAAAAATGAGTGAATGAGCCTTCTTGCCACTGGTATTACGCCGGAGCCCACGCGAGGCACGAGACTACGTCGCCGCCGACGCCCAACGCGATCTGCAGTTCAATCCTCCACGCTTTAAAGTCACTTTTCGAACGCCAATCCGAGCTCACATAAAACCAGTTTCCTTTGAAACATGTTCCAGGTAAGATAGACCGATTAACTCCTAATTCCATGTAGATAATCGTTCGTAATATGTTTAATGACAAAATATTATATTTTCATTTCCGTATATTGACATGTGTTCGTTTCGGGCCAAAAATAAATTATACACGTTTTACCAATCTTGTATGTTACCTGTAGTTACTAGGTTACTGCTTTACTTGGCTACTTGAATAAGAAACTTAAAACATAAGACCTAAGAATTCCCAAACTCATCCAAAGATGTATGTTAGTGTATTGTTCTTCTTTTTACGAGTATTCAGTCCGTTTCAAGCATGTTGTAATACAGTTACGACACAGCTTCGTCACAAAATTGATGGAATTAGGCCCAATGAACACTATGAGATTGCGTGCGTACTAATTATTTCTACGATTGTAGATGTACTGCAGTAGTTCGTGACTAACTGATGATCTGTTCTTTAATTGTCCTTATGATTGTCAATGAGGTGGGGCCGCCCTTTTAATCTCGTTTCTCAGCTTGCCTCTTATGCCAAAGTTTTCTACGAATTCTTTGATATGAAAGTAAGATGTGTTAGATCTTTTGAATTAATGAAGGGTTTTTTTGATTAAAAATGTTTGAATTTACAAAATTTTTGAATTATTTTATTCCATTTATTAATGACTGACTGACTTAAATACAATACCACCCTGTTTCCTACAAATAACTTCGACGTATGTTAATCTCTCAGATATAACTGTAGGGCTAAACTATCAAAGATGTATTTATGTATTCAAGTTCAAGTGTTCAACGGCAGAGGACGTTCAATGTTACATTTCACTCGGTGCAAGTTTTTACAAATGCGAAACCGTGTTTCTTCCGCAGGAAGTTTACGTTACAACTACCTGTGACTGACATATTGGTGCAAACTCAGCTACAGTACCTACTCGCTCTTAAGGTTGTGGATGTTTCACGTCCTAGGCTCTACTTTAACTTTTCACTTATTCCATAATCAATGAGTTATCAATATTTTTATACTAACACGTACGTAAATTGATTAAATAAATAAATAGACTTTTAAATAACTTAACTATACTGAAGTTACAGGAATTCTATCATAAGTAGAAAACTGCTTTTAAACTTTCATAACGACCTTAAAGCTCTTTTGGGGAGCACAGAGGCTTGAAGTCACAAAATATTTTAGTCCACCTATCAAGGCGTAGATTATACAGCTTTTTATAAAAGTTTTTAATGAATGTCTAGCACCGTTTATTGTATAAATCGCTATTCTTGTATAATCGCTCATAAAATAACACACATTCATTAAAAAAATATTTCACATTAATTAAATGTTATTTGTGAGGTACATTTAAGAAATCTATTGTAAACAATCTTGCAGTTATTTTAAAATTAGATTTAAAATCTACAGTGTAGTGTGTACACATTTTAAATATTATTTACTAGTTTGTCAAAGTTAAACATGAATCTACTCCTAGCCAATAATGCATTTATGACAAGTTTATACTTGTGCAATAACTAATACCTACTAACTAAATGAAAAGAAAAAATTATATAAAAGTTATAAACTACACTTTACTAAAAACCGTACGATTTACAACTTGTAATTGAAAAAACAAACTATTTCATCATGATTTTTTTAATGATTATCACACCACAAGCATCTTAAACATTTGAGTTATTTCTTTATAATTAATAAATAAAAAACTGAAAAAGACCTCATTAAATCTAAGATCTAAGTATATGGCAACGTAACTTACCCCAACTTGGTACAAAATCTTGACGTCTCCTTTTGGCGGGAGTGCGTGCTTCCTGTGAGGCAGCAGGGGTATTTTGTCAGGCCTCTTCACGTACACATCTACGGTAGGCCTGAAGGCTTCGAGCGGAGTCCGTATCACCGCCTCGATGCTAACGAAGAGAAGTGCTAGGAATGCTGTCACGTGCATTTTGCCCGTCCGTCCTGTACGCGGGTTGGAAGTTGACTGAACGGGCAGGTACTAGCCCGTTGGCCTACACGACGTGTCGTAGTTGCTATCAAAACGCCTCCTGAGGTGCGCCCGAGCGGTCTTGGTACTCGGGTTTTGAGAGCGTGAGTGGATTGTGTTTTTTTTTTCTTTTCGTGTAGTGGAAAAGTTTAGGTACATATTATCGTGATGATTAAATGCCGTTCTTATTGATAAATTTAAATATTTGCAATTAAAATATTTTAATATTAAGTGTATTTGTAACATAACTATATGGTTATATTACATTACCCTTAACGTTTTTTAACTACTTCAAAGTTATTTTAAGATTGGCACTCATGTTACAAAAGTTACCAAAACCTTATTTTCTAATCATGAACAGTTCTATTGTATATTATATTAAACTGAGATTGAACATAATATAATAATATATTTGTGCTGGTCCCTTTAAATACCAAGACTGTAGATTCCGTACGGGGTTGACTTCCTACCGACGATGTTTTTCTACACAATCTTGTATCTCGATATAAAGTGGCGTTCACAATAACTAATATTACATTGGCGTATATCGTGAATCGATATATTGAATATCACAATATTATACCGTTGAATCGAAATATTTAATATCACAATTTATTATATAACATAATTATGAGCTGAACTATGTAGGAATAGCCTATGGTACACAAATATTCCACATACTGAAGAAGGGTGTCTAATAAGTACCTATTAACATCAATTGTGTATGAATCGGTGCTAGATTGTCAATTTCGACAAAATGTAATTGTTTAATCGTATAGGATCATGGTCCTCCTGTCGTTGGAGTTTAGCTATGTCAACCAAAACGTTTCAGATTTTATTAGCTGTATTCGTAACAATAAGTTTATATAGGAATTAAGTTTATTGCTTTGGCGTAAATAAATATGCTCTAAACTTTTTTAAAATATAAATCATTTACATTTGACTGTTGTTAATCATACTACATTAAAACGTGATTAAGATAGATACTCCACTGTGACATTAAAGACTAAGATGAATTCTTTTAATATACTCTGTTGTTAGCCTTTTGATTCCTCAAACCAGCTGTATACAGTTTATTGTACTCTTGTTAAATAAAGCAAAAAATCCAGATATTAAAAATTCATCTATTAGTTCATAAACTAAAATTGTTTCTAATTCGTATAACGCTTAAATCTTATCCCTGATTTAATTTGTACATATTTAGTTTCATTTTGTTTGTTATAACTACATACCACTATACTGAAGTATAGTCTATCGCTGCTTACAAGTATCGTGATTTCTCAGAACATTGCCAACATTAACCCATTGCGACTTAAACTTCCATTGTCAATGTAACACGACCTTATATAGCCTTGTCTCTTTCACTCCCATTCATTCTCTGCCATGCAGCATGAATGAGTTTTCCACACAATTATTGTTGCTTTAACATTCGCTCTTAAAGTTAAGGTATAAGGTTGGTTTTAGCTTGTCGTAATCTTATATTGTAGTTGAAACCTCTGCTTATGAATGAATGGCCAATAGTACTATACATACTTGCTCCGAAGCCCGTTTATAGGTATTCCTATGTAGGTGGTGTTACATGGACAGCGATCGCTATAAGTCTAGTGCTTCTAGCTTTATAGCTGTTTGTTTAAAAGTAATGGTTTTGCTAATATACTGAACTTAAAATTACTTTTGATATTTTTTAAACGATTCGAGGAATTTCGTTTAAGACATTGTAACTGAAAGAACCTTTATATGATTAGTGATATTGTTTAACTATTTATTTAATTGTCATGGTTTCTTATCAGTCAAAATGAAAGAAATGCTCCATTAAATAATTACAATTTTTAGTTAGGTTTTATAATATGTATGAGGGAAAAATCTTCGCAGTCGAATTGCTGATTAATCCAGTATTTTTTAACACGAAATTATAGTAAACGTATTCGTAACAATGACATTATATTACCAGCAAACGATTACTCATTAGCATAACACATGCAGAAATATTCATAACATTTATCATTTCCTAATAGTCATAATTACATAAGAAATTCATAATTTATGTATATATAGACATATATACAAGCCCTTCAATCTCTCACGAGGTGAACAGACTCGTAGAAATAATCCTTGGATACTTTTAGAATTAATATCGCGGTCATGATGGTAATAATAAATTAATTCGTAATGCAATTAAGTCTAAAGGCTTTATAGGGTTAACTCGTGCCTTTTAATTTAGGTGTTGCCACCTAATAAAGCATAAATACAATATTAGCCAGCCCTTGGCTTGACCATAGCAATATTACTCGCCTCTACGTTTACCGACTTGAGAGCAGCCTCCATATATGGAAAGTAAAACGCGCGGTCAATTAAGGTAACTGGTCCCCGGTATTATCAAGTTTGCATTTAAATTTGCAACGTTCAATTCATTCATAAAGTGCACCATAAGTGCATGAAACAGCTGCGTGGCTGTTTTAGTGTCGAGGTGATTTTTTAGTAAAATGCAGTTGTGGTTTTTTCAACACTGCTGTGTTGGTGGAATTGTCTATTTACGCAATTAATTAGGTGGTTTTGGGGCGTAAGCAATTCATAGGCTGTAATATTGTTATTATTCAAATTTGACTTGTTTACTTCTATTTAAGTTATCGATCGTTAGGTATACTAGCACTATAATCTATTTATGTATGTCTATAACTTATTAAGCTTTAATCACTTGATTTAGGCCTTGTAAAGCTAGCGTAGTAAATCTCTTACAATACTGTTAGTTACAATCGAATGTACCGCTAATATTAACAACATTACCCCACTAATTACACAGAAGTATATCGTCAATTTCGTACCCTACCCTTTTTGATACACTGTAATATCTTTTTATCAATCTACTAAGTATGTACAAGGTTCTATTTATAAATTATGTCACATACATAGCTGAAGATCCGTTGCTATGAGCAGGAAGTGGGTTTAATGGTGAGGCGCATCTCGGCACCGTTATGGCGGCGGATGAGGCGGCACTCTTCGAAAAACTCTGGACAGGCTGTACTTTTTCCTACCTAATCTAATTTTCTGGTACGTTTTCTTACTAAGAAGGGAGGGGTAAGAAGTATGGTTGGTAGCTTGTTTTCTTACTGGCTTTTTGTAGGAGGCTAAGGGACTAGGGGTAAATGGAAACTGTTAGACGGTGTACTAGTAATTTAGTAAAAATAGCTCATACTAATACCCTTTCAGTATAATAATATGTGAGATGAAGTTTTTATCTACACCCAAACAGATAGAAAGTTATGAGGAGCTTTGTGCTTCAGGCTATGTATGTAATGTAGGTTAATGTAGGTTTCAATGCTCAATCATACCTTTGACAGAGTTAACGTCATTTCTAATATGATATCTAGTCTAGTCTATGCCTAAAAATTCAGCCATAGTCATATTAAATCTAGACAAAAGATACTGAACATTATCTGCCTATCCAAGGATAAACCACGTCCAATATTGTTTTTATAAGCCTAAACAAATATTTATAGATTTCATGAAAAGGCGAGAGAAGTTATATCACCTTAGTGATCTTACGTCATGTAATCCTGAACACAATAGTGTCTGGCTGTTGGATGTATAAACACTGAATTCCAAGCTCAAGTTACACTGAATCTGTATCTATGACCTAGGGATGACCTAGATTTATTTTTGGCAAAGAAAGCCTTTTTCTCCAGTGAATATTAGTACATTGATTATTTTGATCCATTAAATTCGTTAAGTCTTAAATACTGAGTTGTACTGAGTGAAAGAACGCGCGTTTACTTATATTTCATTAATTAATAATGATGATATGTAATTAATTAATGTATCGTATAAAAAGGTGATTCTTCATTTTTTCATTCATTTATGAATATTTATGAATTTAGAATTCTGCTATAGATATTTACTTCAAGCACTAATAAATTCAATAATATACCTTTCGTAAAATAAGTTTACTTAATTTGTATTACCTACACGGCCTTAAAAGCGAAATTTTTGCAATATATCGGCACTTCTATAGATTTTTGGTTTGAAAGGTTCCGCAACTATTGCACAACTTTTTTAAGTTTTAGTGCTGTGGCTTCGAGAGCATCCATAAAACGCTGCGCTCTCTAAAGGATGCTTGCAAGGAAACAAGAGGTGTGATACCACTATGGGTCCTGTTCTTACGGGGACTTTCATTAATTGAGTTAAAAACAGTTTAATCAAATTATTTTAGTACTAAAAATTTACAAATTGTTGTGCACGACAATATTATGTTTAACAGTAGTGTGGTACGTATGGTGCGACGGTAAGGGTTATTAGTTCTCGTTTAAAAAAAGCATAGTATATAAAATTCATCATCTGAGCCATGATTATGTAAAACAATTAAATAATACTATATTGTTGATACCAATATTACAAACAACATTTTCATTCTCTATAATTTTTTCACGCTTATAAAGATAGATCTTTACACGCTATTTGTAAAACTACAACCAACTACACCATCATGTCCTGGTGTGACCATACACATCCGAAGCTGGATAAGGGTTTCGTGATAAGTGTCTGCTTTGTTTGCCGAACAATGCTCCTTTGAGGGCCCACTCCAGAACGGGCAGTCAGCGTCTCCGTTTTTTCTCCAAACTGCAGCGGCCCTTAGACAAGCCTTTGTTGGTTTTCTCAATAAAAGCCAACTCATTGAGGTGTACTTCATTGACGGAATTGATAGACGGTTTTTTGTTGGCCTAGGATAGTGAGATAGTTCTATGGTCTAATGCAGTATAAATTGCATTTCTACGTACTGTAGTGTAGTTACGTGTAATGTTTGCGTACACGTGTACGGGAAAAGTACGTAAGTAGGAGTTTTGTAAAAAGAGTTTCGGTTCTTATCTTTCTGTGTGTGAAAAATATGCTAACTTGATATGGAGTTGTAAACATAATTATTACGCTATATTATACTTTCTTAATATATTGTTGTCAATCGTTACCTTACAGTATTATTAAAAATACTATAAAAATCCTGGTTTTAGCTTATTAATAGTTGTTATTTATACTGATGTTGCTGCAAGAAAAATTATATTTAGGGACAAATATGTTACAATATTATTAAAAACACAATCCTGGTTTTAGTAGTTATTATTTATACTCATGTTGGTTCTCGAAAAATTATATTTACGGACCAAGATTATGGTGGCTTTCGTCTAAAACTATCTCTGAAATGAACGTGCAATTGTTGCGAGTTTACTCAATATAAGCGTATTACAATCGTAGTGAAATCGTCTTTCTTGAGTTCTAGTAACATTCGAAAAAGGGGCGTAAAAGGGCTTTTGTCACTTTTTGTCCTCATACGTGGAAGTGAGAGGCTGAATGACCACGCGGTTGCTTTGAACCTTTTCTAAATGAACAATGACAATGAATCAGTGATAATAGGTTTACGATCTGGGATGTGGCTCTCGAGTGTTGTCTTGTTTCTTAGTTTGAAACGGTCCTTTGATAACATAATGCCGTTTATTGGGCTGTTAGAGTGTACTTTTTGTGGCAAAAACTGAAAACTCGAAATTATTATAAGACTCGAGATAGATAAATAGATGCTTTAATAATAAGAGTCAATGCATCTGTAGATCTATATATCTTGCTGTAGTATTATAGTTAATAAACTCGAAAGGCCTGAAATTACTTTTAGAGTAACTTTAACGAGGGTAGTCGTCAAAATGTTTGTAATATTATAAATTGTCTAATCCCGTTTTGTCTTTACTAATTTGTTTGAAACTTTACTTTTGTATTTTGATACCAAACTTCCAAAACTTAACTATGCCAAGGAGATTAATTAATATAAGAAAATTAACAAGACTTAGAAATGAGTTACATCTTAAACGTCAATCTTTGGAAGTTCGCTGATTGCTAATGATGAAACTTTGTTGATGCTTGTGAGTCACGTTACTAATACTCGTAGTTCTATGGAAAATTATAGAAAGAACGTATACTGCGAAGAAATACATTACTTTTAGTTATTAGTCATCATATAATTAGTATAAGTAAGTTACAATAAGATATCATAATACGAAATAAACAACATAGATTTTCGTTTTTTAATCCCTTTTGAGGTACCCCGGAGGTAAAATATATCCTTGATCACTTTTTACAAAACTAATAAAGTTGTTTGTGATGACATTGAAATAGTATATTAGCAACAGTTTAGGCAGCTAGCTAACATTCTACTGACGTCCCAAAATAGCACAGAACCACACTAGTTCATACTTTAATACAATGTGTCATAAATGTGTTGTTATTCCTACGTTAATGCCCTATTCTAATATCTTGTAACGGACACCAAACAGTGTACATGAAATTCTAGTAAAAACGTTCTTGCTTTATTCCTTCCGGCCTGTATGAATGGACTCGTAAGGTTTTATTTTAAATATCCGTCGTCCAGACAGATTGTCACCTTTAGTCAAACAGTTAAGTTTACTATTACATCTACTACGTTAGCTTGGGACCTTGGGATCACCTTATCAGTTTATTTGATCTACATTGGGTCTCTCGTGAAGAATGGAGCTCAGTTGATCCGATGCTAAGTAAACAGAAACCACGACTTATTTTTTAAAGTTCTACGCAGTTGTGTAAAGTTATCTATGGTAAACGGAAAATCGTTTTTTTATCAATTACGACTAGTATGTACCTATTAACGGATATATGTTTGTGTTGGTTTCTGTTGATGCTATCGTAAGGATCAGGTTAAAAAGTAGAATTAGGTGATATTAAAGCTATTCCTATTCGAACTTTACCTAATTACTAACAGCTTTAAATATAGGTACATGTATGAATTTCGAAAGATTAAATCGTAGAACATGTAAGTCTAATTTTAAAATGGATATTAAATTATAATCTGATAGGAGATCGGTAAAAACCGCAAAAAGATAACTTGTTTATTTGTTGATAGTGTTTATTTTGCGGAAGAAAATCGATATAGCGATCGTATATTTAATACAACGTTGCGGTGAACATTCAATATGAGTTCTTCTTGAGCTTAGTATTGAAGGTTATTACAAAATAACGCCTTAGCATATTATTATGTGAATTGTATGATAAACATATTTTTTTCATAGTTATATACAATTACTTTCGATTTAGTTTAGAACGTATGTATGTATAATGATTCGAGCTGATATTCTTCCCGGTTTAACATAGGGGTGACTGAGAGACTAAGGATAACCAATATTAGCACTTCCTTTGTAATTAACGCTAACAGTACCTTGGATTCTAATACAAAGTATAGATTAATATGGAATATAATTAATTTTTCAGCAAATTGTGAAACCTCGTATACCACATGTAACTTACAATATCCAATGAAACCTAGAAGGTTTTACAATCAAATATATCACCATTATTCAAATATTTTTTCAATCTAAACCTTGTATAAATATATACACATCACTATCATTTGACTACAGTATAAGCAGAGATTACCGATGCCCATTGACATTCTAAACGCCTCCTCATACACACTCGCCAGTTATAGTCACCCTTATTCAATGTTTCGCCTATCTGGCCTTAAACATCTGTTATTTATATCTCATATATCGCAACAGTGTACACGGGAAAGCAATTTGGTTGAGAGGCTGTGTTTGCCTACGTCACTCCTAGTTAGCAAGGCTCGTGTAAGAAATTATGAGTTCTTTTTAACAATTTTATGCTATTGACAGTGAAAACTCAAGGGACACTTGCGGTGGCTATGGGTTGTGGCTTTTGTTGTACGTGTTACACGATATATACTTTAAATAGGTTTCAAGTATAAAATATTGTCAACCTAATGGTTTAAAGTAATAACTAAATTTCTTCCCGGTTTGTCGTAATAAACATTGCTGCATTTTATTCAAACCTAAACAATCGGAATTGCAGTTAATGATTCTGGTCTAAAAATAATGTCTAACAATATGTCAAGGAAAACGACATCTAGTTGTAGTTTAATGCATAAAGTTTGCGTCTCTTATGAGAATTTTAATACCTAAATTAATACATTCATGCGCGCTACGCCCGTTTCGTTACATACAAGGGTAGGCTAAAAAGAAGAATCCCTATTTTTCTTAATCCTTGTAAACAAACTACTTGTACTTCATCAGTATTCTAATATACTTGGCGGTATAAGTAAATCTTAATTCAGAGACTTTTAGTGCTAGAAATTCAAATATTCATAATGGATTTATTATACTCGATAAGGAAAAGATGTCCCAAAAAACCGTGGCTGGATAGTCTCCCTGTTACACGTGCAAATATCAACCCACGTCGGACCTCGAATCTCCCTTTATGAGTGAGTATTCACCTCGACTTATTATCCGAGTAATGATCCTCAGTATGTGGAGCAATCAGAAGTAATTTCGCTCATCGAAATAGACCATTGACGCAATTAGAACCATCGAAATTATATTCGATGCAACTGGATTGCTTTGGGTTGTCTATTTTTGAATGATACTACGATTGATTGATAAGTTCTATTATTAAAGTGGGTAAATATAAATTGTATAAGCAATAACATCCCAATTAATTTATCAAGTTTAATTTTAGTGCTGGTTTTTTTTAGTAATGATTGGTGAAGTAGATAATGCTAAGTTTTTTAAAGTCACCTATATATTAGAGGTTTACGTAACGGCCGTATAGATTGATACAAATCATATATAATCATATGTAATAAATTCTTTGATTTGACGTTATCTTCAAAATCACTATACTTTTTTACTTATAAACCCATAAGTATATAAAAATATAATGGAAGCTAAAGCAATATCCTACTTTTCAACTTATTTATTTTGTAAATTATCCCTATACTTAAATCTGTATGCATTATGATATTCATTTATTTATGTATTTATCATTAGGAGCATGATATTCATGTCTTTATATATCCTTCATACCACATATACTCTGACTTTCTCGCCTGATTAAGCCCCGCTGACACGGTCGCGCCTGGCAGTGCTAATAAGCGGCGATTACTTCACGTCTTATGCAAATTCAGAGAAGCAAACACGGAGTAGGAGGGAGGAAGCTGTGGGTTCTTTGTGGGATGCAACTGGACGCTGATTCTGCTACGAAATGGTGGATAGAGTATCGTATACTTATTTCAAGCAAATAAGTATTCAAGCTTCCACCAATAGGATTGGCCAAGACTATCGCAAGTCAGCTCGAATGATTCTGTCAAAACTCTCCTCACATATAAACATTAAAGTCTAAAGTAAATTATTAGCTATAAATAGACATAGGAAAACTTTTAGTGTTTCAGGGATAAATGGTAGTTAGTAGTGGCAGTGAAGCCGTTGAAAATATCACATAATTAAATAAATTCCCTATTGAACCCAACTAGTATGAATTTACAAGTACTTCGCAGATATCTGTCAGCTTTTTGTTATTAGTATTTTACATTTACAAAGTTATTCAAAAAGTATCAATCGATTTATCATTATCGCAGTCGTTTTAAAGTCGCTAAGCGTAATCATAAACTCGAATAGGACCCAAGATAATATCGCTATCTTATGATTGGCGGAGGTGTAAAATCACTTACATAATAATCGACAAATGTAGCAACACCTGCTTGCACTGAACTTGCATCCACGTAAAGCCTACGTGGAGCCTCAAAAGGCCTGCTCATTGAGAGTGGTCAAAAGAGGCTGTATGTAAGGTTAAGTGGACCCCTTTGGGTGTTGAAATGAAATATACTGAGGCGATTATTTCTAAAAGGGCACATATCATGTGTTCTTTAAGATTATCATCGATTTATATGTTTATATGATTCTATATGTAGGACCATCATGGCATGATTTCCCGTCATTTCCGATTCAGACAAATACATTCGATGGCACTAACATTCAAGCTTCTTCCTTCACAGGATAAGTAGATTATCGATCGTGACCTTGTATAATCTTAACAAATCTCTCTTGCTTCACAGGCGTTTTCTTATGAGTATATTCATCTAGTAATCTACCTCTGCATATTGTTATATACTTTGGCTAGGAGTTATATAAGACAGACAGACTTATAAATTAATAAGCTGTCATTCCGCCGCCACATGGAAAATTAACTTATAGTATACTTTAAGATATTCCCTACGTATAACTCGTAGATAAATATATGTATGTACATATAACGGTAATGTAAATATAAATAAACAATTACGTTTACGAACAAAACAATCATCCGAACAATTCAAATGATGACGTCAATGTAGGCTCTGAGGCTGAGATAGGCTTCGACGCTAAGTGTCGCAAACAGGTGCGGCAGAGGAAGCGGCGCAGGCATCTCGGCTATTCGCCGGAAGCAGGCTGTTCTGGCGAAAAGAACCGGATGACCAGGCTTAGGAACTGAAGTAACAGTTTTTCTTAATCGCGCGCCGTGGGACAGTCTCTGGTTTGGACGACATGAATGATTCAGGATATCGCTTGTGTGTTACTTGTTTGGTTTACCTAGTTACGTTGTTGGATTAAAGGTTGTTGGTTGATAAAATTAAACGGGAATATAAGTGAGTACTCCATGATAGCAAATGATTGTGGCTATATGGTTATATCTTACTAAACTATTATGTTTTGCAATATTTAGTACCTATTATAGTATATAAATATGCTAACCTAACCTGAAGTACCCTGCCGTAAACACATATAGATAATCTACCTGTACCCTAAACTACCTTTGAATAAAAGTATATTACTAAAAAACATAATAGATATATAAATACCAAATTTTTGTGTATCTCGTTGCTATCAAACAAACTCAACAGTACCGGCGTTCAGCATATTTCGGTAATACAATCGCTTAATACAGGAAACACGTAATGCAGTTGCTAAAACGATTACCAACCATTCAACTGGTAATGCTTATTATGGAAAAAACTGTGCCTCGTTTCATAACAGCCCTAACTAGGTTGCTGACCACGCAATCTGTCAGTTGGGTTCTACTGGTTAAAGTACGGACTGTGGCACAAACA
Source organism: Leucoptera coffeella (assembly GCA_030578115.1). NCBI lineage: Eukaryota > Metazoa > Arthropoda > Insecta > Lepidoptera > Lyonetiidae > Leucoptera > Leucoptera coffeella. Next base: position 136,373 of record JAMBLF010001024.1, read on the forward strand.
TGGACGTTTTAGGAAAGTTCTGGGTTGTATTGTATGTGGATGAAAAGTTCTGATATATGTAGATAATGATGATGATATGAGATGGTTAGAGATGTTTTCCAATGCTAGTGTGGTATGGTAATTGAATTCTAATAAGTCACTTAGCCAAACTGTAGGACATGACTGAATTTAGACCGCGGGATTGGAATGTCTACAGTATTCTACAATATATAATAGCAATGCCATCATGGCCCTGATATTTATACTAAAAGTAACCATGAATCTCTGAGGTTCTTTCTATTTATGATGGAAGAGAAAGACTATGATTATCTGGATGTAAAATTCAATAAGCTTTGCAATTAAAATTATGAATACTTTCATGATGTCACATAGGTACAAAAGACCCTTTATATTGTGTATCAGCTTTCTATTGATATAAATAGACCTTTTAATTTATAGCTTAAACCTCCTCAATTCTAAATTAAAATAAACGACCAATACAATACACCAAAGAGTCGCTATATCAATAAAATATGTCAACTCTTTTTATTATGTCCATCTCTTAAGCGTACAGTTTTGTTTGACCACTATTTTATTGCCTCGGAATGTTGTTATAAGGCATTCCCCTTTCGTGGTCATTCTTTCTCGTGTTGACCTCTTGTGCCGGATGTTTGATCGTGACCAAGGGCCTTCTATTCATCACATAATGGCCACGACTAAAGGGTAACGAGAAATGACTCGAGTTCTCAAACAAGAGCGAGATTTTAAAGCTTTGGTTTTGTAGTAATGGGAATACCAAGATTTATTGTATGGTAGATGGGTAATGGATAATGCTAAAGTAAAGTCTATAAATCAATCGTTCTGTGTGCAAACCTATTCTATTTTATGAACAATAATACACGCAATACAATAACAACAACAATATACAATGAATTCATATTTTTTATACTTCTGTAGATAATTCAATAAGCTTAATCTCCATATATTAAAAATATTCACTTTTTGCAGTTATTTATTTATTATTGTTTGCTTACATTACCTAATATCACATCTCAAGAGCTTTCTTAACTCCTGCCATTTATCTGTTTGTACTCATGTTCATTAATCTACTTCTATATGAATTAATAGAACCTCTAATCATTCAAACTCTTTCGCTATTTCTACATCGTATCCTCAGATAAGTATATTTTCTTCTTATTCCTAAAACCAGTCAAAAGCTCATACTTGAGGGCCAGTGAGCGGAATGCACGACGTCTCAGAGTGAGAGCCCGCATCCATCCGACGTCACGAGTCCACAAATACAAACCTCAAGAATTTCATTCATAAAACTTGATTTCGTCTCCTCAATACGACCAGAAAATCCATTCATTAAATTTTGTCTGCTCATCGTGTTACTTATAAGTTTTCTAAGGGCCCACCAAAACAAATTGGCTATTGATTAAGAGATAGTTATGAATAACGGTTGATGTAGTGTGAACTTAAGTTTTTTGTAAAAACTGTTTTTATATACGTCACAGTTATTAATAGATAGTAAACCTTAATGATTATTATAAACAAATTAGAGATCAAACATCCGTTCTGTGTCTTAATGACAATATCCTGAAAACATTAGTGGCTAATCTTAATAGATTGACAATACTAATGACTTCCACTTTCCTCTTAAACCTATCTAAGCTAGTTGGAATAACTTTACCAATATCTCACTAATGTAGTGTAGTAAATATCTAACAAAACGTATGTAAATATACTTATTATAAGTACTATTAGCAAAGTATATAGTTATGGTCATCATTTACAAGTTCTTAATATTAGCAAAGTATATAGTTATTGTCATAATTCTCATTCACTGATGTCTCTTAGATTAAATCTGAATGAAATTAAATGAAAAATATATATTTTCCATAACACACAGTGGTATGACAAAGTAGGGAATACCTAAATGGATTCTCAATATCTTCATTCCACTTCTTGCATGCCCAATACGTTACAAAAGAACAAACAGTGCTATCAATTGCTCCATTCAATGTTAATAAGCAAACCAATTACAGCAAAGTAAAGAAGTTGACTTGTCAAACCAGTGGCATGTTTCTTATTCTGCGAAATAGAATTTTATGATCTATAATTGTTTCCTGTTATGGCTAAGTAACATTGATTTATGGTCGTGACTGTCGAATTTTTCGACTTTTCGTCTTATCGCAGCAATAAATTTGAGCATCGTTTTCATTGTAATGTTTTGATTGAAAGTCAGCTTTCGAACAAGCGATTCTAATAAAAATATATACGGCTTACGTGTTAAGGATGTTAATGTTATTTGTTAGAGTATGATGTGTCACCAAAACAAGTGGCTTTGGTTGATAAAGAATGACTTAACTTAGCGAATTTGAAATTAAGTGAGTCACGTCTTTTCGCCTCTTTCTAAACAGAAAACCTCTGGCATCACTTATCATCAGTCACATTATTTATAACTATCGAAGTTTTGATTACACTATCGTAGGTTATTGGACGCAGGTTGCTAGCCAATCGACTAATTGATTAAATTTCCCTCAGTCTATTAGTAGGCTCATAGGAAATGTAGAACGCAGCATCTATCTGCATCGTGCAAAAGTTAGGACTTGGAAATAAAGCAACATATGAGATAATGTGTAGCTGCATATATTTCTCCTAAAATACATGCTAGTACATTAGCAGCATATCATAGCAATTAATAGCCATTATTCGTGACGAGCTACATAGAAACAAATCATTCAAAAAAATCCTTTTTTACGAGTAAATCTCACTCATCTGACTTGGGTGCTGTGGTCGTGAGCCACGCATTTGAGCTAAGCCAGCAAGGAAATGAATGCTTACACGATTGTACGCTTTTTGTTCTACAAAAGACCAAACGTAACTGCTAATCGTATGGTAACTGCTCTCGTGTTCTGACTATAGAGCTATGGAATGGACTACTTAAGTCTAACGTAGTTCACGATTTAAGTATAAGGTAACGTTTCTAGCTGCCGTAGAGACACATACATCTTTCATATACATCTTTATAATATAAAATCTTTCGCGGGGTATTATCTACATGGTTATTTTGGCCTAACAATCAACATAATAATTGCATTACGTACGTCATTAATAATTTTTTTACGTTATTTACAAACTTGATGTCTGTGTGGTTTTGTCCACGAGAAACGAATAAAAACAGCGATAATAAAGAAGACAAATGTATAAAGTGCAATTCAATAAATCCAAACTTTATACAAACTCTATGCATTGAATGGTTATATAAATAGGTATACCTGTTTCTAAAGACGTACTAATATACTCGTATACTATTTTTAGAGAACAAAACGGGACTTTTAACTTTTTTTAAAAGAAACTATTACGTCTACCTACTTATTATTACGTATTACCTCTAGTCAGCTAAAATTGCAGCATCATGTCTCATGCTAGTCTGGAAAGTAATAAGAATATTAACTGCCGTTCTTCCCGGCATGCCGTAGGGGGCGACTAAGACACCAGGGGTTATTGGTATATATTGAACAATTAGCAACCTCTCAATGTTCCATATGACATCATAACCAGCTACAAGTATAAAATTGACCTAGGAGATCTTATATCTCCAAAATTCAGTCCATTTAAAAAAAAGGATTAAAGAAAGTGAATTTATATAACGTATTATAATTAAACCCATTTTCTCACTTTCCAGGCAAACTCCACGCAGCCCTCGGCCGTCGCCATGGCAGGGTAGTGGCCAGTGACCTTCAAAGTGGCTCTTCATCCTTCAAGGTTCACGCCTACTTGCCAGTGGCTGAGAGTTTCAAGTTTGCTCTGGAGTTGAGGACGCATACGTCGGGGTTGGCCGCGCCGCAACTTCTGTTTAGTCATTGGGAGGTAAGAATTTGTTAACAATAATGGTACAGTTAAAATTACTAATGTTCTTTACACAGTTATATTGGATTGTTATTGGTACAGTTAATGTTTAGTTTATTGGATTACAACGACATAATCTTCAAATTATGTCGTTGTAATTCTAAAGGTACTTGAGTATTATTATAATTTGATTTGTAAGCGACTATATTGTTTGGTGTCCATTTAGAGATAAATAAACGTACTTTTATTTAATAAGCTGTTAAAGAGAAGTGCTAAGCTTAAATTCTATAAGGACTAAAAAAATATTACCAATTTCTAAGCAAGTTCCGTTATTGATGTGTAAAGGATTTGGTACAAAGCACAAACACTCATTTTAAGCCATCCTAACAAACGCCCCCACATACTTAGTTACTATAGACATGATTTACTATACATACTTACGAGTATGTCCACACGTCCTTTAATCTCTTTCGGATTGGACAAAATCTTCGAGACAATAATATCTCCAAAGTCTCTTGTTAGCATGAACATTGGGGTTGTAGTGTTACATGGAACATCGGTGCCAGGTTGCTAGCCCACCGCCCAATGGATACTATGTACCTTTAGTCCCTTAGTCGCCTCCTACGACATGCCGGGAAGAATAGTAGCCAGTTTTCATTCTTTTGCATTCCAGCTAGTACGGGACTTACTAAGTACGTTATTTTTATATTCCAGGTGATAGACATAGACCCGTTCTGGCGTCCTCGTACCGAAGAGGAATATCTCCATTGGGGTGAAAAGTGGGATGGGATTAACAGAGCAAAAGAGTACATGGATTCAGTGAGGGCTAGAAAAGGTCTGTCCACTGATAAACATCTAGTACAACACGCTGAGAAGCAACGAACGCTGTCTAAAAATAAATAATACTTTTTTGAAATTGTTTTTAGTGCAGGACGTATTACGTTGTACTGTATAGAGATGATGAGGATATAATGTTGAAATTGTTGGCACTGTGCTGGTGATATGGTAAAAATACTAAGTGATAATACATATATATACTTAATACCAAGATTCAATATGTATAAAACCTTTTATTTAAATCTTCATACAAAAAAATATGTTTTCAAACTATCAAGATTATGATTATTAAACAGAGAACGAAGTTTTTGGTAGAGATCCCGCCACATAAGGTGGCAGTTGGAGGCGTCGCCACAGTCGCGTAATTCAGTGTTACCAGTAAACACGCCAAAACTAGCACTCACTGTGCCATACGGCTCGATACATTATAGGTTTCATTTGTAACGGTCTTTGGTTGCAGAGCTATAAACTCAAATAAAACAAATTAATATATCAAAGTCAAAATATGTTTATTAAACTATTTCAAACATGATTAATAATTAACGGGACTTATCCTTCTTATTATATATTACATATATTATGTGTTCCTTCACTCTGTCCGCAATAGACCGTTTAGTGTGTTCGACGTAGGATTTCCCACAGCTGCAATCAATCTTATACACACCCTTATATCTTATATCATGAGTGTAAATCGCGAATCTCTTAAAACTATTATTTCAAACATGGCACTGAGCATTGTCTTTACATATTTTTTACCGAGGTTAGATCAGCGGAGACCCTAGCTTGGAGAAGAACTAACAAGAAACTCCGGAAATCAATTTATTATAATCACCCTTAACAAACATAAAAATTACAAAGAGTGGGCAAAAAACACAACGCTGGTAATACTAAATTTACCTTTCATACAAAATAACACGCAATGGCGGTAACGTCAAATTTAGTTCCAAGTTTGGCTACTGCCACCTTATGTGGCGGGATCTCTAGTATTAAATTTTTGTAACCAATGATGTCGCCATCTATGTATGCATATAGGTATTAAGTTGAGAACGCATGAGTTTGATTAATAACTACTCCATTGTTGAGGTGAAATCATGGAGATGGCGTTACATTGTATATCTTTTAAAAACACATTTTTTTTTTATTGTCAATAATTTTGGGGTATAAGATACCACTAGAATAAAATAATATTTCTTAATGGTTGTAGTTATTAATTGAAATGTCCCCTTACATGTCTGTCTTCAAAATAGTGGTTACTGACCTTTTAAACGAGCTGTGACATTTACATGTGAAATGTGTACTTTAAACGAATTGAATTCATTTGTTCACCAATGAACGTGGTAAAATCTTCAGGTCAGCATCAAAATTACATCTGGAGCGTATGATTTGCCTCCACTTGTGTCCAGCGTGTCTCTTACTGCATAGACACAATACTATTTACGTAAATGTAAATACAATTACAAGAATTACTGTTACAATCAGTTCCCGAATAAAATTTGAGACTTTAACGTGACACTGACCAGTCAAAAACCACTTATTATTATTTTTTAAATTTTGTAACATATTGAAGGCCATTTCTAAATTATTTGTAAAAAGGTGAAAGTAAGGTATGATAACCACAAAATGTATATACGTACATTATTACATTTTTTATATAATTAATGATGTCAATGTATTTTTTATTACTTAGTAATAAATGTTGGTTAATGACAGTTATTTGTTTTTATTTCTTACACATACTAGTGCGATTGTGTCATAGACAGAATGCCAACCAGCTACCTTTCATTCTTGCATACATGAACTTCTCTAACTAACTTATCTAACCTGACACGAAAGTTCCGTTTTCCATATTAATTCACCATAAGAAGTGACATTACATTATATGTCTCTCAGTTTTCTATCCGCACCGAAAATGTGCTTTTATAAAAAAATTACAATTTAACACGCGCACGGTAAACATGACATGTATATGTAAAATAATACCACTTTGTCACGTCCTAGCTAGTACTTTATAATACCCCGTATGTTTTTTAATAAATAATTTACACGCTGTTACTAGTAGTAGCTTTAATTTTCGGTACAGGGTAGGTTATGTAGGTATAATGACGACCTCCGTGGCGCGATCGATTAGCCGCCGGAACGCTAATAGTGAGGTCCCGGGTTCGATTCCCGGTGGAGGCAGAGTTAAGAACTACGCTTTTCTACTGCTTTCAAGTGTGGACGTTGATTATATATGCTATATTTGTATTTATCTATGTATCATATTTATATATTTCTTAAATTTACGTTGATTAGTACCCTTAACACAAGTATTAAATCAACTTACCAAGGGGCTAGTTCAATTGGTTAAATAATGTCCAAATATTATTATTATGTAGGTGCTCCGCCTTACTGTCTGCCCCTGTAGTCCCGCTTCACTCGCAAAAACTTCATTCCCATTGGTAAATGCTCCGAGATTTAGCCCTATATTTACTGATTCAAATTCAAGCTCCAAACGGCTGAATTCGAGTGAGGTACGACGAGTTAAGGGTAATTTGTAAACAAAAAGCCACGCGAATGTTTGTATAATAAAGAATTTGAATGATGCAAATAGGAATAAAACACACCAGTATGATTGAAATAATATTTTATTTACACGATGAATCTAACTACCATCTATCTACTGTACAAACTTCACTTCTACGAAACTTCACTAAGTCTTATCTTTGGCAATATTTACAAAAAAATAGTATACATATAACCATAACCGACATATTAACATTCAACTAAAAGGAAACTAGTTACACAAATCCCTAGGTTAGTTTCAAAAAGGTTACTATTCTGAGACAATTTCAAATTCGGGTAAAGTTATAACTAAAATAGTAACAAAACAAATTCTAATGACATACACAATTTATTTTGGCACGGAATATTGAACTTAAACTATTATAAACAAAGGCCCCTAAATTATCACTTAAATACAAACAAAACAGCAAACATACGTCACAGAGAACATTCAACAAACAAATCAGAAACCCGTAACTTATAGATAAGAACATAACGTATTTAGGGTAACATACGTGCCTAAGGGTATCTTATATCATAACTATACCGACCAACCCAGATCTAGACTAGATAAGTTCTAATTAAATATCATGATTCATAATCAATAAATATCATGTAAGTTTTAAACGAGAACTGGATTCATATATAATGAGTTTTAAACTGCCTTTAGAACTTAACTGCATAGTGAAAGTATGTAAAAATAAACTTTAAAACAGATACGTAAATAGTAACATAAAAATATGATTTTGTATCTAATAAGTTATAATCAAGTTCAACATCATTGTAGATATATTATTATTTTAAACACAATACATCTTGCAGATAAATGAAATCAATAAATTAGTACATTCACAAAAGTTCTTGGGAAAAAATGTATTGCAGTAAATCAATTTGACTGTTAAATTATGTATTTTATGAATATAAACTAACAAAAATCTGTAAATATTTTAATGAATACAACCCTATAAATTCTGTAAAAGGTTTTTAATTCAATGGTACGCCAATTCATATATTACTAACTCATGTATGATCGATAACAAAAGATAACGAAAAACCTAATTAACAATAATTTCACAATCGTAACTGAAAAACTAACTTTATAAACTCAATCTTACGGGTATGCATAATGAAATAAAGAAACATACATATAAATTTCTTTAGGTTTGAGTATATTTTATTTATAATAAACAGTTTTAGTAATGACATAATCCTTCTGATAATTATTCTTTAACAAACAAATGAATAAATGAGAAACTACGAACAACAAGCTTAAATGCAAAGGTTGTATAAAATCAATCATACGACCGGAATGTCATAATTCAAGTGAAGTAACTAGCACCTTAAAAGTTATTTTTGGAACTAGTATACACATTATGCCTTTATTATTTTTAATTTGTTCATATACTGTATCTTTAGACAGGAATATTTGCACGTTATAAATAAATATAAATACTATTTTGACTCTAATTTCATCTAATAGCCAAATTTAATATATTATTTGATATTTCACCACCGTATTCGTCTTCACGGAAGTGCATAATAAAATAAGTTAGAATTTTCTTTGCTTTATTTATATGAATTGCACATACATATATTCCTAATATTTCCACTCTAACCCTTGTGTTTGACACAATGAATTGTCTTAGAGACAACGACTAACTACAATCAACCGATAGTATTAGAATAAATTGAAGTATATAGCTTGATCAATACATTGACTTTCACCAAAATTATCTAAAAGATACCATTGATTACGTTTTTATAGAAAATTATAATGACAGTAACAAAACACCGATACTAATTTATCAAAAAGAAGGATTATTATGACAGTCTGTGATTATTTAATACGATAAGTAAAAATGTATTTATTTATTGTAATATTAACATAAAACGGAACAGTATTCTACTTAAAGCAAAAAACCCCTTGACAAATTATTATCATAGATCAATGCACTATGACAATGTAGACCTCAAACCGAATTTCAGGTAAAACAAAAGAGAATATTTTTTTTTATCAACGATTTTAAACGAATATGCATATTCAATTAAAAGAATCAACCAACATTCGTTAACGAATACAAATTCGTAAAATCACAGAGCTGTCAAAATAATCGTCCTTATTCTGACAAATACAGGCACCTATTATACAATACAGCCCCAATACATTACTAGGGCACCGTATCTATATACCTTTGACAATTCCTTAACCATATCACAGTATGACGTTCCTAACGCGCTCTCCTTTCAAGCCCTCTCATCATTCACTCGCTAACTATAGCTGGTGTCATTCGGCGGTATGTCGAGATTTATGTTTATGGTTTTGTGATCGACGTCGGTCGATATTATGCCGGATAACGTTTCTAATGACTGCCGAACCTGAAACAAAAAAAGACATTAAAAACTCGTATAATTTCTTTATTTTTTAAATAACGTCACTGTAACCTCTTGATATTGAATACATAGATTGTTGTCAGGGTCTTTCCCATTGATGAATAGCATCTGGATAGTTATAATTTATAATTGCGCTGCTTTATATTATCTATCAATATATACTGAGACAAGTAGCGTCCATTGTAATGCCATACAAAGATAATATGTCATATGGCTACTAAACTAAGTCATTCAATAAATCAGCCTATACTAGTCCACTGCTGGACGTAGCCCACTACGACTTAACTACGTAGAGTCATCCTTTAGAAAGATCTCGTGACATAACGATATACCTGTATATGCTTAACGATATTGCAACTTATATAAAGATCAAGAACAACCTTAACAAGAGCTGAGATAGGAGAATAACATCTATGTAATATAGACATATAACAGTCAGATAGACGCTATATTGAAAAAAGGTGACGTTAGGTGTACCTATAACTGCCAAGAGTGTATGAATGTCAATGAAGCGAAAGTGGTCTGTCAGGATCGGGACAAATGGGGATTCGTGATCTCTGCCTAGCCCTCTACAGGGAATCAGGCGTGATGTGTATGTATGTGTTTATTTTATGAATTTTTATCAGAGGTTTATAGTATTTTTTAATATATTTGTGTGTGTATATTACGTTTGTACGACTGGCTTGGCGAATGCACATAACCCTCATGGTTCTAGCATAAGATCAGCGCAGTGATTGTGCTTCAATCATTGTATATATGCAGAGCTGGGACCATTTCACTGGGCAATGAAATGTACATGTAGGATTTAATAACTTACTTGTATAAACTCATTTTCTCTTTTTTTTCCATTTCCTGTCTGTGTATGTCAATGTATTTTTATGAATAAAGCTTATTATTATTATTATTATCTATGCAATACTCACTTTAGTCAAAAGTAGCAAGTTGGTGGTGAGGAAGGACTGCAGCTCGGAGGCCGTCCGCCCATGCACCTTGGCCCGCCACCGCAGCAGCTCCGAATACAGCTCTGACGTCGACATACGGGATAGCTCTTGCTATAAATAGAAATGGTATATTTAATTAACCTTACACGTTGACTGCTACCTGCTACTATATTCCTAGTCGATATGTAAGAGAATGCTGTATTCGTTGGAGTGGAGCGTCCTATTAACAGAAGTGCATTTTAGTGCTTAATATGAGGTCTCAAATTCCTCCTTTAATTACTGTAATTCTTGTTAATATAATAAATTTTTCATTGTCTTTTCATTTTCATCTTCATATTCTTGATAGTTTTCATCGGTGACTAGTGACAGTGATATAATGTGTGTCAAAGTGTTTGTTCAACCCGAAAAGGATTTAATAACGTTATCATAGTTACACGTTCTGTTATAATGGTACAATTTAATTCGTTAGAAAACTGCAAAAGTCATTTTATAGCAGCTATACTATATAACCTTTATAAACACAAATATTTCTCTAACTCAAACCGTACACATAGCTACGGACAAAAGGACAAATTGCCAACCCAATACACAAATCAATAAATACTATTCAACTTAGCTACTTCACAAACAACGCTACTAACCTCTGGTGAATATTTGACCTCATACAGCTTCATCGCCAGGATGATAGCCGTAACCGCCAGCAGTAGTGAGGCGCCAATCATGAGAGCCCTCGCCACACCACCCTTACTTGACCTCTGCTGGTGAACTGCGCTCATGGAGGCACCGGTCAACAACGCTGGTTGAATCACTGCGGGCCGTAGCTGTAATGATATTGAAAAATTAGTATTTCAGTATAAGAAGGATGAATGGAAGAAAATAACGGATATGTTTACTAAATTCGATTAGGTTTGCTCCTGTACTAGTTTGGGACGTAAAAAGAATGCTATGTAGTTCTGTTTCATCCCGGCATGTCGTAAGAGGCGACTAAGGGTCTCGGGGTTAAATGAATCTAATGGGCGATGGACCAGCAACCAGTCACCAATGGTCATTTAGCACCGCAACCCCATATTTCATGCTAATAAGTGACCAAGGAGATGTTTCCATGTCTGCAAGGTTCTTTCCACCCCGAAAAAGACGTGAATGTATATGTATGCATATAAATATTGCATTGAATCAATCCCTAAACCATACAAACCATGGAGTAATTAATAAGAGGAGTGGGCCTTACGCAATATTCGTACGGAAACTAGCGTGGCATTACACGGGGTGAAACGAGGTACGCGGGATGGAGGAGAGATATTACAACCAATTAAAACACGGTATCGACCAATCAAATCAGGTATCTTCTTTCTACTACACATTTTTAGACTCCGTACCAATTAAAACACGCCATTTGGACTCCGCACCGCGTAACGGAGACCGCTCCTTTCGCCGGGTTCTCTGTATATTTGGTTCGTGATACAAACACACACATATCATAGAATCGCATGTCAAACGAACATTTCTTACGTGGCGGTAGGATGACGTCAGGCTCCCTCCTTTTGGCAGCCCTGGGCGAGGTCGATGACGTCACCGCCTCCCGCGGAGCTCGTCTCATCTTCTAGGGAGTACTCTGACGCGTCCAACTCTGCCTCCGATATCCTCAGGTCCTGGAACGGGTAGATAGGAATGTGTAGCCTGTTTTAATTTATAAGGAGTGAGAAATATTATTGATTGTGAAAAATGTAAATAAATAAATAAATTTCTGTATGTATATCGTCACACTATTGACCTAAAGGTTTAATAACAATATCGTAAGCATACCAATATATTTAAAATATCCAAGGGGACTATGTACATACATAACATAATAATGTACTTTATTTATATATACCCCACATCCTTGGAATATAAATGACAAGTAGAAATGGCATTGCATATGTACCGCTTTACCATAGAATATTCAAGATTAGACAGCTATCAGCAGCCACAGACAATTACCAAATCAAACATATTAAAATC